>JAUZNJ010040683.1:0-10284 GCA_034780135.1 Jordanella pulchra | reverse complement strand
TAGATAGATAGATAGATAGATAGATAGATAGATAGATAGATAGATAGATAGATAGATAGATAGATAGATAGGTCCCTTATTATAGAGATCCATCCATGTGCAATAACAAGTATTAGTGGTATGTATACACCACATTATTGGTTTATGATTGTGAACTACTTTTGTCCCTAGTTTTTATTTCAAAATGTGCAATACCCATGAATTAGACATTGACTTTGAAAATGATCACCTTTGGTATTTTATAGGTCAGAGCGATGTGAATTTGCTGAAGTCCTCCATAAAATAATAGACTTTGATACTTGCCCAACTGTGTTTGTTATGTATACTGATGTTTTAAACATATTAAGAACAATTGTAACTAAATATAGTTGTGAAGGTTGTGAAAACTACTATTTTCAAGGCATTTTCCTGGTTAATGAGGATAAAACACATCTGTTTCACTTAATTATCTTTTTCTCTTTTCCTTTTCATTTTGAGAAGAAACAAAGAAAAAGTAGCTACCTTATATGTCTGGGCAACACCAAGAAATGCTTTACAAAAAACACAATGTGTAAACATTTCAATCAATGTAAATAACTAAACTTATATTTTGTTTGCTTTTTGTAGACATCTCAATAAACAATCTTTAACTGAGGTTTTATTGTTCAAAATTGTTCCAAATGGTTTTATGGTACGTCAAGCAATTGATTGGAATTTATTTTAGTTTTATTTTTTATCTTTAGGCATTAGTGGTTGGTAAGTTGATAAATGTGCATATGTGTAAAAAAAAAGTAGTGTGTTTTATGTACTTGTATTTTCTGTTGTATATGTTGTATTAAATGTATCAAATGCAGACATTTCGATTGTTTTGTGTCTAAATGAAATACTTTTTAAAGCTTATTATGCTATGCCAGTTGGATGGGAAAAGAATATTTTCTTTTGAAAACAGACTTTTAAGAGGTCCTATTGTTTGCTTTATGCATCCATGAATGACTGCCTACTGAGCTCTATAATGCTGTAATTAATGTTTTTCGTCTACAAACCAGCAAATTAAGATTTCCTGCCATGCAGTCCAGATAGCCTTCTGATGCAGCTGTTTATTTTGCCAGTTAGTGCTTATTGTGTTCACAATGCTGAGCTATAAGCTCAAACCACAGTTACTTAGGGTGTAGAATACATTTTCTCTACATAGTTCCACACATGTGGCCCAAATTCACAATTACTTGCCCAAGTCTTTCACAAGTGTTGGGATCTGACAAAAACAATGCCAGTTTGAATTTTACATTTCGCATTATGACATGAATGTCTTATAATGTATGTATTTCTTCATTATTTATTAATCGATTCCTACTATTCTGCTATTATCTCCCTTTAGATAATAAAGGGGAGATAATAAAATAATAAAAGGGAGAGTACATTCAACTTCTCTCCATTAAAAGCAGAAGATGCTACCTATACAGGTTTTAGCTGTAGCTATAGCTAATTTGCAAACAATGTTCCTAACAAGACATCCAGAATTCCTACAAATTTAAGAAAATATTGCAAGAAAAATAAAACACTAAAATGTTTCTCAACAAAAAACATGCAGAAATTAATACTACATAATAGCTAAAAAAAACATGTGCCACGATATAGGTCCGTGTGCACACATGTGTGGATACTGCAAACACACACATATACAGTAGCTGCAGACACATGTCGCCCATACACATCTCTGCATATGCAAATACATAAACATACATGCACACACGTAGATTTGAGATCAAATGGAAACAGCACTTAGTGTTAGCAGACGTCTGTCAGTTTCAAGTCTGTGAACTTTTCAAGTCTTAAAAATTTATTTTAAAATGTTTTTTAATAAAACAAGAACAATGATCTGAATTTAAGAGTTTTTCTTAAGTGTCCTTCAACGTTCCTTATCGGCTTCTTCAGAAAGGAATTATTTTGGTTTGTTACACCAAACATTTTACGGCTTAAGAGACAAACTGATCCTAAAATAAAGTGTTTAACTCTCAGTACATAACAGGAGACCTTTGTACTACTACTAAGTAATAGGGATTTATTAAGGTTTTATTGTTTGTTCCAGATGTTTGTTTTTTAGCAAAGCATTTGGGGCATCGGCCTTAATTTGTTTCTAACTCTACTTAGCTTTTAGAATAAACTTTAACTCTTTTTACTAATATGAAGTTCAAGACTTTGTATGGTCAGCTGTCAGGATGAACAGTTTCGGCAAAACAGCAGTAGGACATTCCTGTGAAATAAAACTGTACTCCAAAATGGCATAAAAACATCACTTTAACTCCCTAAGAGATTTTTTTTCTTGGCCTGTATTTTTCCCTTGGTATCATTCTTGAATGATTCTAAATTCATGTTTTGCAGACATCATTTTATCAATGTAACAAGGTGTCAGTAAACGCTGCAAAGATTTATATCTAATGCAAAGTTTTGCTGTGCATGGTAGCTATTTACTTCAAAGTTTCAGCCGAAGACATTTAGTGCGCTTTCCTTTTGTGGCTTCCTGTTAAAAAACATCATCATGTTCATTTTCTCAGCCCTGCTGCTTAACCTCAGCTGACATTGAATTAGATGTAACTAACCTAAATCCCTGTGATATCAGGTAATCCAATAAACATGCACATATAATGTTAATGTGTTAGCAATGATAGGATAATTGCTATCAGATTAGAAATGTTTCTTGACTTCTGGTATGAATAGTTTTCTAAAGTAAATCACTTTGATTTAATCTCTATGCATCCTAGTCTTTAGAAACGTGAGCTCTCTGCTTTAAAATGCCACCGATTTTTGTCTCTTACCTTTTTATTAATGTTCAATATGTTCTGGTCTACCTGACAGGAGCCAGTAATTCTGACATTATTACATTACCATGCCTTACTCCATCAGAGGTACCATTGCTCCCATGATTATCCATATTAAATGGATGAAAAATGGAGAAACAAGGCTTGCTCTGTTCAACCCACTGTATGAAAAGCTTTGATTTTGGCCTAATGTGAATACCCAAATAAAGAGAAATGATACAAAACCAGTTAATTGGTTTAGATCTGCAACTCTATCAGGTGAACAAATGGGACAGCGGGACCTATAGCTGTGAAGGTCAGACGTTATTTTTGATGTTTATATCAGTGAAACAAAGTTAACATTGAGAGGTAAGTCTGTTTGCCTACTTTAAAATGAAAATTGTGACAGAAACTCTTTTCTTAAGTCTATGCACAATGTACATATTTCATCTCAATTTAGTCAGTGATAAATTTCTTTTTCCTCATTAGTCAGACACTTCATCAGCTCTTTTTTTCCATGAGGCTTTTATCACCATGTTAGCGTAAGAAGACTGATCATATTGAGTTGATTTTTTATGTTGGATAAAAGCAACAGAGTTTTATTGATTTTGCCTCATTTGTGCTTTTATAAGGATTTAAACTTAACCCAGACGCATTACTCTAATGCTGAAAAATGGCATTGTATTTTCTATATGGGATGGGTTTTTGAAACAGAAGGTTTTTAAGTTTTTGCAGCATTCCTGTCCATAATAATTTCCCTCTCATTTTCTCCACAGATCAGATCAAAATAACAGTTCCACTTAGGAGACAATGCTACAGTTTATTACACAGTAAACTAATATGATTAGTACAGGTGGGGCAAGGGAAGGGGAACATGCAAATATCTCAATAACAGAAGGAAAGAAATCTCAACCATTTAGCCACTTTTTACTTATTCAGAAATAAATGCTTTCAAAATGATTCAGATTTTTTGCAAAAAGTATTTCTGTTTGACTTATGTTTTCTCCTTTGAATAAGGATATTAAGCTTGCGTCTGAGAATGAATACCTGGAGCTCTAGCGAGTAACAGAAGTAGGAGTTTATGAGCTGACAGTCAACACAGCCGACAAACGTCAGCATAAAGATTTTATTATCGCTGCGGTGAAAAGAACCGCTGCTTTAAGGGCAGGTGAGCCTCTCTTTTTTTTTTTTGCTGCATTCTGCCTCTTTGTGTCAAGCTCCATTACATCAGATCCTCAGGGCTGGATTAACACTCTACCACTGAGCTAAACTGAGCGATTTTCTTAATACACTGCCCAGAATCTGATAACAGACCCTTGAACTTATTATGCTGCACCCTGCTTTATATTTTAACAACAGGGTAGCTCTGCAGTGATGAAGGGAGATACATACTTCCAGGGGTTTCTGGAATGAGGCCGACAGGGGCAGTCAAAACGTTACTATTTATCTGCCCATTTTAATGTATGTTTGAGTTATAATATTGATGGACTTGTAAAAACTCTAAAAAGATTAGAGAAATAAAAACTGTTGTATCATTAAGGATGAGGTCAAAGCCTGTTCTACTCAAACCTACTGTGACTCACTAAGAAGAAATTTGCAGTGGTGGTCATTTCTAAACTAGACTGGAAAAAGACCTTAGCTTGTACCTAGAGTGCAGACAGATCTTTTGGGTAGATAGGGATCTGTTAATCCCTGAAAGGCACTCCTGGAAATGTAATTTAACATAATGTTAATACCCTAATAAATATTTCTTGCAATTTTCTTGTACAGTTTCAACTCAGATTTAGCATTAAACGACCACATGACATTGCCACCCAGTGGACCTGTAGCATAAAATTATGATAAAACTATAGCTCTCTCTCTCTTTAAATTTAATGGTTTTACATCAACATGATCTAGAGTTTTTGGGTCATACTTTTTTGGTGCTTGTTGTCGCCAGCACAATATGTTAGGTTGAAATGGTCATACAACCCAGTTAAAAATAAAATAATTTTGATTTTTTTAATTTAGAATGGATATA
Source organism: Jordanella pulchra (assembly GCA_034780135.1). Taxonomy (NCBI): domain Eukaryota; kingdom Metazoa; phylum Chordata; class Actinopteri; order Cyprinodontiformes; family Cyprinodontidae; genus Jordanella; species Jordanella pulchra. The sequence continues at coordinate 5,490 of JAUZNJ010040683.1, read as the reverse complement.
GTACAGTATGTAATTTCCTTATAACATTAATGTTTTGAAATTTGGCAAATTAATCAGATGTAAATATTATAGTTTACCATTCCTTAATGAGGATTGTGAACATTCTGTGGACATTCTGTTCATTCTATTATATTGCCCCATTATTTTCCACTGTCTACATGGCTAAACTTTCATAATCCATCTACTTGAGACCAGACTTGTGTCTTGCACTACTATTATTACTTTTGCACCATTGTTATTTTTGCACAGTTATCTTCCTGTCACTGCCACACTTTATTTAATGATTGTATTGCACTCCTATTCTTTGCTAATGCAAACTCGGTATATTCTTGAAAGCAGTATGCAACGAAATTTTGTTTTGGCTGCACCTTCTGCAAAAAAAAAGTCCTTTGACCAAAGTTTTCTCAGTTAACTCTTATATGTACATATATATATATGTAACCCTATATGTAGGTTTAACAACTTGACAGAACTCTTCATTAGGGAGCAAGGTTAAAAGTTACAGTCTCCCAAAAGCAAGAAAACACCAGGTGTGTCTGTTTTCTTTAGCAAGAGTTTAAAGCAGAATGTTACAGCCAATCTAAAATAATATCAGGATTATTTCTTGCTATGTGGGTTAAACTAACCCGCTATTAATTACAGTTATAGCCAACCTTGTGTAAAAGATATATTTTTTAACATACTTAAAACTAAGTAGAAGAAAACAACAGCAAAATGCTGTAAAGATATAGACTTAAGAGGTGGTTTCTCACATTCACCATTAAATTGTAATCTTAAGGGAAATTAATAAATTTTTCTTTTACTTTTCAATTGACAATTTCAACTCAGGGTGAAAGTGATTTATAAGTAAACAATCATATAGCATTGCCAGCCACTGGATCTTCAACAGAAACTTATGGTAAATCTAAAGCACACACATTTTGAAATGTAATGGTGTTATATAACTTGAATCCAGAGTTTAGGGGTTGAACTTAGTTTTTCTGAAACATTTCCATTTTTGCCTGATCTTTGATAAATTAGTTATGACATTGTGGAACATTCTGTGTGGTTTCCAGCACAAGGTGTTATATTTAAATAATTATACAAGATAAAATGATAGAAAAAGCTTATTTTTTAATCACTTGAATAAATATATAATCTGGTCATTTTTACATTTACGTACCTTAGAATTAATCCTTTACTCCTAAGTGACATCCAGATTTCAGCTATGTAAATATCACAAATTTCTAACAATTCTTAAACTACAGTTTTGCCGGTTCTCTCTTAGATCCACATGTAATTATATATCAATGTTAAGCTGGGTTTAAATTATTAACTGTTTGCTCATAAAACTAATTGAATATCAGAAATGAATTCACTGCTCCATATGGAGCAACTTCATTATCATTTGACGCATTTGCACCCTGACCCTTTCCAGCTTTCATGCTATCCTATCTTTATTGGTCGAAAAACTGCATTTGATGCTGGCTACGTCTCCCAAAATAATCACTCAAAACTGATGATAAAATTTGAACTTTTCTTTTCTTTTTAGTTGAGCAATGGTTTTAAAAACGAGTTGAGCCAATTTATGCATTGAGTTTATATTTGCCACTAAACACCTTTACTTCCAAATGAAGTATCCTTTGTAGAAATTACTTGAAATTCATCCTGGTAAGTTTGAAGCAAAGAACAATACATTATGGTAAACTCTGAAGAAACTATACATTTTTAATACTGGATAAATTAGAAAAAAAAAGACACATAAAATAGGTAGGGTAGTAGGGACTAAGCTTTACTCATTTTAAAGGGAAGAAAAAAATATTGACATGGGATGTAGTAAGAAAAGCCTTTTCAAAAAACTACATTTTTTAATTTACCCCTAAAAAGTGCTGTCAAATCATTGATCATTCTTCCTCCCCCTACACCTCCAGAGTCACTGATACGCTTCTATTCGCACTTCTCCTCTTTCCTCTTCTTCCTTTCTCTCTTCAGATTCTTTAGCAGCCGTGTGTGCAGTGACAGGCAGTGGACGTTAGCCTGGCCAGCTACACTAACTTACGCCATGTAAACAGCTCATCAGTCTTGAGCTTTTGATTGTTTGGTTTTTTAATGAAACGCTTTTACATCAGCCAGTTGTTGAAGTTCATTCAGGGCATAATAAATTGTTTCATTAGACTATAGCTGTGCGTGTGCAGATGCAATCATGACTGATAGGATTATAGAAAAAGGCTTCTGCAATTTCAGCCTGTGACTGGTTCATTTTGTTTTAGAGTTTTACCAGACTGGCTGGGTTGGCCAGGCGAGTTAGAGGTAGTACTACCTTCCCCCTGCAGCCATGATGTTCTGTTTAAATACTCTTCCCGTTTGCATTGAATAAGCTCCTGCTTGGCAAAGGCTCCACCCCCAGCTGTGCTATTGGCAGAGAAAGCCTTCCCGGATTTTCCCCGGATCTTGCTTATCCCTACTAAAACAATTTTAAATTCACTCAATCACACAATCAATTAGTCAGTTGTTATTGTCAGATTATGTATTTTAACCCATAACACATGATGTGCAAATAGCTTTTTTTCAAACCAGACCAAAAAAAATAAAAAATTTGGTATAGCCCGAGTCCCTCTCAGTGGAACATAATCCAATTAAAGTTGTGGATCATAAAAATGCAGTATATTATTTCACTACACTAACATGGACTTCAGAATCTACAATAAAGAACATCAAAAAGATTTTAGCCAAAACATATTTTTGGTCTGTTTTTAATCCTTTAGAAACCAATGGGTATCATCCCCTGTCGCGGCTGTTCATTGTTTTACTGGTATTTAGTGTTCCAATTGTTATTCTCTTCAGAACGCAAAGGAACAGGTAAAGTCTTTTGACCCCTTATTCCTGAAACATGATTTTTAATGTAAAACTTTTATTTCATGTTTAGAAGAGAAAAGCTATCTCCTGTTTTGTTTTTTTTTCTTGTGCAGCAATGCCAGCTGTCAACAGTCCTGTTCTTATCCTTTTCTGTAGTTTGAACCTTCCACCTTATTAAAAACTTCCTCAACATCCAGTGAAGTATATCTCCATAAAAAAGGGTAATAAGGTATTTCCCAGCTTTGAGGTCCAACTCAAAGTTATCAATGTTTTCTTTTTGTTTGCTTTGTTTTTTTAATGATTGTTGTGTTATTGACTTTTTATTTACATTTTTATGAAGCAACTTGAATGCTATTTTTTTTAGGGGGGGGTATAAGTGACGTCAAAAATCTAAATTTTTGCATGGAAGTGTGAATAGTTCTTTGTAGATTTATGTATTTGTGTTTTAGTACATTTCTACAACATCGGTAGCTGCAAACGAACTATGTCCGTTTGCAGCAACAGGCCAGCAGAAGACTTATTTTTTGATATTTCACCACTAACAATTATTAGTGCTTATTTGAATTTATTGGTTTCTTGCTTAAGGCCTGGGGAGAAAAAAATATGAGCTTCAGGATCTCTGTCACAGCAACTATTATCATGGGGGAGGGAAAGTTCATATTGGCCGAATGTGTCCTTGATTCTTCCATTTGGTTTGCTTATTCATTACTATGATTCATTTTTCAATGCAAAAAAAATGCTAATCATATCTTTGAGTCGTTTCCCCTCTAGAAAGAGCAATTTCACATCTAGTACACAATTAGGAAGTGATATCCCAAGTTCATCTTGTAGTGCAAAATTGATACAAACAGAAGAAGCTTTGGGGTAGAGAATCTTAAAAAAATAGAAATGACAGAAAAATGGAGTAAGGAAGTAAACAGAAATTAACACACGAGATCATGACAGAGAGGAAATTTTATCCAGACCCCAGTTTAACCTAGTTAGAATAACTAACTAGGTTGAAGCTTAAAGGAGCTTTCCTTTCTCAGCTCCTAAACTCTGGAGTTATCTCGCATACATATTAGAAAGGTTTTTCCTTGTTTTATCTTTTTAAAAACACAACTGTTTTTACAGATTTTAACCCATTGTATTTTGTTAGTGTTTTATTGCTCTGTGCTTGATGTTTATTTTTTACTGTTTTACATTCCTTTGTTTTATTATTTTTTGTGCTAGTCTCTGCGTTTGCCTTTTATTGTTCAGCACTTTGGTAACAACATCTTGTTTTTAAATTATAAATAAAACTAGAGTTAACTTGGCTCAACTCAATTCTTCTAATGATACCCATTTATTTTTGTTATATAAAGTGAACCATAAACTTATTTAGAAATAATTCTTCTAGTGATTTTAGTCCATAACTGTAAATATTAACACACAGTAGTGCAACCTTTTTTTATGAAACCTGTTATTAATCTTATAGCGTTGTATAATCATAAACCTATTTCTAAACTGCCACTTATTTAAAAAACTTTAGCGAAGGACGTTTACCGTCAGTTGCAATCTTTCTTGGCTGAAAATGACATTCTGGAGATCTGGTTTCAAAGCCCACCATAGTATGGAATCGGGGCTATAAAGAGCTATTAATTATGTATTTAATGACACGTAATTTTGTCTTGGCCCAGCTGGACCAGCTTTTGACACTGTAGATAGCACATTTTAATATCACTTCTCCACTCCACCACTCTTGATTGGTTTAGGCATGCCCAAAGTCAGTCCTCGAGGGCCGCTGTCCTGCAGGTATATGTTTCCCTGCTTCAGTACAGCTGATTCTGATGATTGCAGTTCAGCAAAATGCCTGATATTCAGCTATCAATAGAAATCAGCTGTGCTGAAGCAGAAAAACCCCTAAAACCTGCAGGAAAGCATCACTCAAGGACAGACGCCTGGGATGTTTATTGGTCTAAAGTCCTTCTGTATTAAAATCTTAGATTACGGATCTTTCTGTGCTTCCTTATTGTGTGGGATCCCACAAGGCCCAATTTTATGGTGATTTTTCCCTTCAGTTGTTGCGAGCAACCTCAGTACTAAAAAAATAAAAACATGAAATTTCCTTCAATTTCTATGCTGACGATTGCCAGATTTATCTGTTGTTAAAGCAGAAGGACTTTTCTAAAAAAAAGCCCTAATGGGTTGCTTGGCGGATATTAAAGCTTAAATGACCCTAACCGGTTTCCATGTTCTCCCCGTGTATGCGTGGGTTCTCTCTGGGTACTCCAGCTTCCTCCCACAGTCCAAAAACATTACTGTTAGGTTAATTGGTATCTCTCAATTGTCCCTTGGGGTGAGTGTGTGTGTGCATGGTTGTGCGTCAATGTGTGTCTATGTGTTGCCCAGAAGTGAAAGTGGTTGGACTAAGTCACTCCTGGTAGTCCATCACTTTTCAAAATCAAATTTCAATAATCTGGATTTTAATCCAAACAGTGAGTTGAAATTGAAAAGATAAACTGGACCAGTGATAAGATCCTGTTTTTACACTTAAGATGGTTGTCAAAGTTACATAATTCCCCTCCAGTCAACTCTTTCAAACTGCACTCCATTTATAATTGTGGAACAACCTTCTCCTCCACATTAGAGAGGCTCCGTTATTCTCTCTCTCTCTCTCTCTCTCTCTCTCTCTCT
>JAUZNJ010040682.1:0-10285 GCA_034780135.1 Jordanella pulchra | reverse complement strand
TATATATATATATATATATATATATGTGTGTGTGTGTGTGTGTGTGTGTGTGTGTTCAGCATTGCTTCTTTTCCCTTCTTGCCTCAGTTCAGTTTTGCAAAATGTCCATGATCGTGTCTTTGGGAATTTACACACAGTGTGAATAGATAATTTAGATATAGCGCTTTGTAAACTAGTAAGTGGGTTGAAGGAATCACATAACGCTATACAATTTATTTTTTAAACTTTTCTGTAGAAATAAAAATTGTTTAAGTTTATTAAGAATTTGGGGCTAAATACATTCTTTTCAATACAATGTCTTTGCTTGCGAGACCTCAATATAGATAAAATGAAGCTATCATGTCTGTATTTGATTTATTGTAATCTATGCTTCAAATCAACAAATGTTTATTGATGTAAAAAAGACCCAGACTCAACCAATATTCCTTTGTTTAGCCTTAAGAGAAGGGTAAATCGCCCCACATGGCTGCTGCTGTGGCCCAAACCCCCACGTTACTGTATCTTTTTATTATTTCAAACATTTCATCTACATACTGTTGGCTTTCAAACACAGGTGAGCACTGAAAAGTAATAAGCAGACTTTTTAATGGTTCTCTGACTTTTTATGAACACATGAATGGTAATGTTGGCATAGAGATAATGTGAAATCTTTGGGGCTTTGCCGCATGTCAACATGGTGAATTGTGAGGAGAAAGAGACAGGTGTTTTGTCTCAAAACCTTTTCAGCAATAATGAAGTGATTCATTTATACAAAGAATAGAGCGCACATGCAAAAGCAAAACCACAGTTTGCCTCTGTTTGCTGAGCTTATGTGAATGCATAACCACTTAAAATGGGATGTTACACGTGCTGAAACAGATGCTATACTCGGCAAGAAGAGTCCTGCATTTGTCCTCTGGTTTGTCTTTCTGTGCACTATATTAAAGTAAGGAGGACAATGTTAGGCTCTGCTCTTGTTTGTTTTAATGCATAAAGCTCCACTTTGCTTTTTGATGGTGTCTGGTCAGTTTACTTATAGAGTTCTGTCACTATGGTCTAACTGAATACAAGCAAAAAGAGTTGAATGGACCAAATGGACAAACTTCTGTAAAAACAGCCAAAAATAAGGCTGAAAATTAGAGATAGCTAAATTATATTGTCATCTTTTAAAATCTAAACATAAAGTTGTGACAAATTTTCAAACACAAAAGTTGCGTTATGATCCATCCCACCTGATGTCAGGTTCAAATATCAGCTTTGGAGATGAAAAACTCATTGCTTCTTCTTTGAAGTTCTTTGTGAAGACTGTAATTATGTTTGGGTAATTATATTTCAAAGTTTAATGAACAAAGTCTTTGTCATTTATTGCCATAAAAGATTACTTTTCACAGAGCTTTGTCTTCCTTTTCTTTTTCCACTTGACGTGTGGTTTTATCTATAGTTATCGTGGTAAAAGACAAGTTCACTCTCTCCCAGTTCTCAGGGTTTTATTTTGTGAATAACCTGCCCTTTACTAGAGGCCTAAACTGTTTAAATCCAACTCCAAGATTACAAGGCAATGCAGCTTCATTAAAAAAACGACAAAGCTAAAATTAAAAGAAAAAATCACTGATATTTTCAAACAATGTAGCATCATAGGAATGACCACTGCTGTAGCCTAAGGCAAAAAAGGCACAGGCAAGAAAAACAAAATTGGTGAACCACTGTTATGAGGCAAAATTTCTTTAGTCCCTAAAGAGTTCCATGTTTTTACCCCATAATTATGTTTCTATGAGGAAAATGCCTGTCTGTCTGTCTGTCTGCCTGTATCCTGTCTGTATCCTGCCTGCCGGCCTGCCCGCCTTCCCTCTACACATTTTCGTTTGTTAAAATTGGAATTTATATTGGTAGTTTGACCCAAAGATGTTCTTAATCTAATCTAAAGGAAAATCAGTTTTGGTCTCTGAAGCAACAGATAAAGAGTGACATGTTTGTATTCAGTCCCAACTTTCAATTGTTTTGTTGTATGGCAATCCATTTTCTGTCATGTAAAAAAAATAATTTATGCTGTTTCCCTTTCCAAATTAGCCCAAGCCAAGCTAAATTAGACAGAGATTTGTGAATATACTTTAAACCTTCCCATCTGAATATCAGTTGGATTTCCTTTGAACTAACTCATGCTGTGATCCAAACCATTCTATTGCAGCTCTGGCTCCAGATCTGGGTTCTGCCCCAGCTGTATGGTGAACTTCCAATACAGTCTTTTGCTTTTTAAACCATGTTTCTTTTCAGGATTGCCCCATATTAAGCTCTGAGATTCATTTGGAATAGCTTTATTCACCGAGGGGAGCAAAGCATTAAGATAATGCCACCACAGTATATTTTCCCCTGGTATGTGTTTAGGGGGTTGTGGAGTGTTAGCTTTCAGCCACACATAGTGTTCAAAGATGGTAAAAAATTTTTAATAGTATATTCTAATATGCTAACAGCTTTCTGTTTTTTTTTTTAGTTATGCATAGGATGCTGATGGTATCCTGTGAAATATATGAAGATCACCAAAATAACAAAGCGTGCAGTTGATGACTTAGTTGGACAACTTTTAAAGCCCAGAGGTATTCAGTATTCAATGTTCATTTTTTATTAACTGAAAGGAGTCCTTCTTACAAGCTGCTAAGCAATTTTAGCTGTTCACACATTTAAAAAAAAGGAATTTGACGCTTTGAAATGATGTGCTGATGACTTTCAATGACCTGCTGGTCTATGTTAGGGGTGCATTTTTAATAGAACTACCAAAGAAATCCTTGCTACGGGTTTTTATTATGTAACGATTTTATAGCTCGTTAGCTCAACCCTAACCCCTGCTGCACATCATCATCTGCCTCACCCATAATTAAGCAATGGCATATTTTCTTTTGCAATCCAGCAAGTCTGGAATCTAGTCCAGATGAATGTGGTGGAATAATAATGGCTTCCGTTCCCAGAATATTCATCAAGTCTTGAGAAAATATTAAATTAGATTAATACCAAAAAATGTGCTAAAAGCGACTTATTTAATGTAGTATGATCAATATTCTAAAGCCTTAAGAGTAGGTATTCAAGTGGAGTCATTTTCTGTGCTGCTGATTTTAGGAGCAGCAGGAGACCTTACACTTTCCTCTATGCCAAGAGAGGACACCTTTTTGATTAGTTATATTTAAGGATAAAATTACACTTACTCTTTTCAATGTAAACAAATTTAAAATAAAAGCCTGAAGAAGATTACGAGGTGTTTTTTTCTTCTTCTTAAAGCTCCAGAAGAACTGAACCAAAAAAGGAGTAAAAATATGTGCATCTGCATAATTTCCCATGTTTGTAGTAACCTAAGAATTCCAGAATATATGAAAAACAAATTTAACAGGACAAAATCGTCCGACTCCTCATGTAATTTATGTTTTTACATGAAGAAGAGCTAAATGATCTGGAACAGTTGAGGTGTTACTGAGATAACAAAAACAACAAGGAAATATAGACACTTAAAAATTTCTTTTTATCTGCATTAGTTTCATCAAATTGTTGGAAATTGTGCATCATTTTAAAGCTGATGGGGGCAGGGAGGGCGAGTTAATATCATCTGTCTAAACATTAGCACGTGTGCAGCCTCAACACCTGTTTCTCTGGACTGGAAACTTGGAATTGTTGCCACAGTAGCTGACATGAATGAACCTTTAGTCTAATTTTGTTTATTCATGTAGTCACTGAGGCTTATTATGTTTTGCAATTGATCAGGTTTGAGGGAATTCCTACAGTAATCTAAAAAGAGCACTGCTAAAACCAGTCAGCTAAATGTTAGGTCAACAGTGAATGTTCAAGTTTTGGATTATTTTCCTTAGTAACACAGCAGACTGTAAATTGGGTGAGAGATGCTACAAGAGGACCAGGTAAATAAGCCCATTATGTAATCGAAACTTTAAACTGCTTGAAACTTTAACCCCCCCCCATTATATCCTGTGTGTAACTTACACAGGATATAATTTGACTAAAAGGAAAGAGGGATTGGCTGCATATGATATACATAAAAATAAAAGATACACCTCTGTTATATTAAATTTAACTGCAGCTACTGGTTAGTGGCCACCAACAATTAAAAAGATCTGTTTCTTATCTCTTAATTACAGGCCTAATCAATGAGAAATTGATTTTTTTTTTTCATCTAGTTTTCAGTATTGATTTAAAGGGACAGTTTACCAATTCAGTTTAACAACTAATTTAAGTTCAATAAATGAATAAAACACTTTGCTTAAACAAAGTTGAACTAGACAATGCTAAACTAAATAGATTCATTAAAAAAACATTTGAAATTTGTGAAAGTTGTATTCTAAAACAAACTAAAATAGCTTTTTTTTTTTTTAGACTTTTTTGGCTTAAGCCCACATGAGATTGAGTGTAAAAAACCGCAATATTAGGCAAATAATCTATCTCTAATTAGATTGTAGTGCACTTTTAATTCAGTTCTTCATGTGTGGCACATTATAAAAAGTTGCAAAAATGACTTTTTCAGAGCTGTGTGTGCATCTTTCTGCTGTGCATGAAGAGGGACTTGCCCATGGTAGCATTTATGCAAGAACTGCCACATACCTTTTGTCAAAGGATTATGTCAGATAATCAGAATGGGGCTTTAGGCGATGAAAAACAAGATAAAACCTGGACCCAGATAAAAACGCTGGTGTGAACACCTTTTGTATTGTCACGTTCACTTTTAATCTTGGAAGCACTTACTACAAATGAGACACAAAAAGCCACATTAAGGGCAAGTAAATCCATACGATTCAGGCCTTTGTTCATACAAATTTGAATAAATCACAATACATCAAACAGTGGTTTATTCCCGCACCTGCTCTGTTAATAAGAGACCGTGTTTGAATTGCCTTTGGGCATTAATTTCCCTCTAATAAGAAAGCTTTCAGAGTGTTTGCAGAAGTCTCTGTCAGTGTATTTCAGTAATAATGACAGAGTGGGAGGGCCACTCAGTGCAACTAAAAAGGACCGTGATCGGAGCGGGCGATCCCACTGTGACTTTTATTTCCAAGTCCCGGAATCCGGAGCTGCACTGATCCTTATCACGCATGGATTATGATTGTATCGCTGCTTTTGATTAGTTTTTGCATTAAAGGAAACTTTATCAAAACATGTAAGTAACCACTTATTCACATAAATATTTGATTATAAGTTGATTAAAAAAACAACAACAAAACGTCTTAATATTCTGGATAGCATGATTATCCATTAAACCTCGCTTTACGACGGAGATATAAAGTATTCAATCTTATAAAATTAAAGTTGTTTTGTTGTTTAATTTGTCCTGATCGCACCAACTTCAAGGCACATGTTTCAGGAGCTGCTTCTCTCTGGTTTATAAACGATCCTCCGAGTTTAGATAAACATATAATCCATCATATTGCATCATTTCTTCATCAAAAAAGTGCACGAATGTAGCAGGTTTTGAAAGCCTCTGTAGATTTAATGATTGTTAAAGATTAATAGCATGCAGCCAATCAGCGTTCGAGCAGAGAAACACGCTTCTTTGCATAGCTACCGCTGGGTGTTAGACTACACTGCATTGACGGAAAAAGTGTCTGAGGGGATGATGGAGAGAAAGTTAAATGCCCGAGTCCCTGTGCAGATTCTTTATGACACAAAGCGCAGGCTGCTACACTGACGATTTAGATTTTAAATCGATAAAGGCTGACAGCAGATGTTCAATCAGCCCCGCTGTCTATACAGGGATGTCCACAAAAGAACCTTCAGGTTCTTAACTAGGAATAGCATCGTTTTTTTCGAAGAGTTTTTATTATTATCATTTCAAGATGAGTTATAGGAATAAAAGCAGATCAGAGTTTTGCAGTGCAGAACTAGGTTACACAGGAATAACATAACGCCTTCTCACAGACAGACATGTGATACCTGTGCTGGGCTGCTTGTCTACTACCCATGCATGCTTGAAGTTTTAAGTAGCACGGTCGCCTCATCTCCAAATGCCATGACAGCCCCCTCTCCCCTGCAAAACTTTATGATCCAGTGGAAGATGAACATGTGCATGCATGGGAATTCATCTGTTCAGAAATATGTACTTGGAGAGGAAAGTGAAAGTTTATCAAGAGAGTTGGGTAAAAAAAAAAAAAGTTGCTCTACTTGAACTGTGCAAATAGATGGATTGAGATGTTATGCTTTCCCTTTAGTCTGTGAAGGTTTTGTTCCCAGATTAGCAGGATTATGTACTGGCATTGCTGCTGCATTGTTACTAAGGTTAGATAGTAAACAGTTCATTCAATCTGATGTCATAGTATGAGGGTGTGCATAATTTACCATATTTGGTGTAGCTTAAAAGGCTTAAAAGGGACGTCTATACCACAAATTATTATTTAATGTAACTTTTTGTTTTTGGTTATTTTGAAGTCACTGAAAATTTGTAGAAAATCTCATTCACAAGTTTTGCTTTAGTTCAGAAATGACTAAGATCAAATTCTACTTAACTTTAGAGACCTCTACCATCCAGTTACTTCATCCACTGAGATGCCTTTACTCTGGTATGTGTTCAATGCTTAAAATTTGACTTGGCAGCTTATGCAAATTTCTTCCGTACTGCAGGTTCCCAAGTTTGATCCTTACAAGTCTTCTCCTTAACCAAGACCTCTCTGGAAATTTCCCAGATCAAAGCACAACAGAGTGCCAACAGACAAGGATCAAGGCTTTGGCAATATAAAACCAAACAGAGAAAGTCTAGAGGCCATTTTTAAACTTCCTGTTTAGATGGCGTTATGAAACAGTGATTTTTTATATCCAGAGCAACAAATACTTGAAGCAGGTGTGATGTTAGGAGGCAATACACATTTTGATCATAAGGTTTGATTGAAAAGCTGCAGTTAGATGCTTAACTCAAATTCTTTAGTGAAATACAAGGCCTACATACGTATACAGAGTAAGGTTTTGGAGTTTTTTATTCATTTGAAGCCATGTCTAGTTCAGAACCAGATCTAAACTGGACAATAAGTACATTATTGACCTAAATAAAAACAGGCTAGTGGTTATGACAAAACTCTACAATGCAATCATCACACATCACACTGTATATATAGTAGTAAACATAAGGTATTATAAGATTTTTAGGATTTTTAATCTTAAATAGAAAATAATCTAACTTTGAGGTATCTATGTATAAATAATGTGATCTTATTGTCTTTATTATTAACATTATTGCATATTATTTATTACTAGCTTATAACTTAGATTCACTTTTTTCCATGATGGACATTTACTATGTTGATTTAGACATGTTTAGACTGAGGGCAATTATAAACTAAACACCTGGTAATCAGCTAAATATCCCTGTTTTGTAGTCAAAGGGAAAGTACAGTAACCTTTTTGAAGCCAACAGGAAGTGAGAATCAGCAGTTTGGAGTGGGAGCACTGCTCTAAGCTTCATAGCCTTGGAAAGCCTTGGAAAGGTCAGTCTTGGAAAGGTTTGTTCTTTTTTTATAACAGTGGACCTTTCTTTAAAATTATTTCAAAAGGTTGTTAATTAACACGAAAGTTATGAAACTTGTAGAGGTTTTGATACAAAACCTTTTTAGTAGTTGGCATACCTCGATTTAGGTATGCAGAACATTCCTTTTGTATAAGTTAGTACATGGTGAATATACAGTGCCTTTCAAAAATGACCCTATTAAAATACAGCATTTCTGGGTTTTAAAAAGTGAGACTATGATTATTAAATTCTGCCTTTAATTTGACCTGTGTTGAATGAATTTCATATCCTAAGCAATTTAAAAGAATATCTTTTCCTTTCAAAAGTTCGTCACATCTATTAGATGTGAGGACGTTTCTTTTCTACAACTCGCCTCACTTAACTCCACAGCTTTTCTGTTTTTTCTCTGAATTCTTTTTCATTTGAAGAAGCCATTCTTTTGTTAATTTTATTATGTTGAGAATCACTTTAATGCTGAAAGATTAGCCCTTCTTCATATATTCTTTTTAGTTTGCAACTGAGTATTTTAGGTCAAACCAAATGGTAATTAGAACTGCTCACCATTAAGCAACCTAAACAGAAGAAAGTAATGCCAGATAATGATGTTCACTACTCCATGTTTAACCGTATGTGTAATGTTCCTTTTGATGTGAAGCATTGGTTTTTGATTGAAACATCAGCATTTGGAAGCGATACCCATAAGCTTCTTTTTCGATTGATCTGTCATTAACACAATCTGCAACAAGCTTTGTAATATGTTTAGATTATTCTGTGTGTTTATTCAAAGAAGGGATTCCATATTCAAATTCTCTTCCTAGAGATATGGAGAATAATGAAGACACTGTCACATGAGCAACGCAAACAGTACTTGTCAAAAATTATTTTATTGGCTTTAAAGCAATCAAATTATGTGTATTTTCACTGAAACATATTTTTTGCAATTAAGTCGTCCATTCTTTAGAAAAAAGAAGCTATGGCTTTAGCTAAAGGTTGCATGTCAGAAAATAGCAGGAAAACCCAAGCTGTGTAGTTGAAACCTATTTCAGGTTTATTTGATCTACTATAGTTGATGACAGTGCAAATTTAAAAAGACTGGAAACTATTAGTTTTATGGTGCACATTTATGTAACTGAGCTGACTGTAATAGTGTGCACAGTTCTGGGGAGCCAACCTAAATTTTGAATATTTTATAAGGTCACCTTGGCTAACAAGCTACAACTCAACATTTAACATAAACAAAGCTCAGGCTAATGATGCTGCTTCTGTACACTTCTGACATCTACATTAATCAGAGTTGCTAATAACAAAGGTCTAGAGTCCTTGTGAGGGGCACCTTTCGGAACCTGGTGTTGCACATGCTGTATAGGTGTAATGTGTTTTTTTAATGTTAAGCATACCACAGTTTAATTTCTACATTGTGTAACTTTCATTAAAAAATAACAAGAGTTAAGAATTCATTCCTAAAGACCAAACGTAACAGATATTTTCCCTTTTTAGAGGTAAGAAATGTTTGAAAGCTTCTATTTTAAGCTTTTAAAGCTATGCCAATGATGTCCAGTAATTTTAGCTCATGGCCAGTTGAAAAACAAACAAATTAAAGTTGTAACTACTGCAACCAGTATAACAGTACCTCATTAAAATTATGTTTAGGCCATTGTTTGCTTCTCCCTGCTTTTAATTAGTGTAATAGCTGAAAGTGATCACTCTTATCTTCTATTGTTACAGTATATTTTGTTTGGTTTCCTGTGCAAAATTTAGTACAGTACAAAGCTTTTTTCTTTTTCATTCAGATTTAGTTTTTTAGTTTATTTTTTTTATTTTTTTTGCATGTATATTGGGCCCATATAGAAATTATATCAAAATTTGAGGACATGCAAATGCCATAAGATGCCTCCACGACCCACTACCATTGAATTAGAAGATTTGTTTTTACTATTAATCAACTCTGTCATTGAAATTTAAACCTGACAATAAAACATGTTTGGTGTGTTTAGCCCATACCTTAGGGAGCAGTGAGGAACATTTTGGGGGTTAGCATTTGGGGGTTAAGGTCTGGCGTAGGGACCCAAAATGACCAAACGAGGTTTTAACAAGCCATATTTTGATCTCTATAGAGAACAAATACCCTACTCTCTAATCACTATTCCACCATATGTGGGTCATCCCGTCTTTGCGATAAGATGCATGCTGTGTTTTATCACCTGTTGGTCTTGACTGACTTTCATCTATACTGCATTTTAGACACCGTTGTAATCATGTTTTTACAAGTTTCAACGATGATGCTACACACGCGTTTACTTTGGGGGATTTTACACCAAAGTCAGTCTAACCAGGCACTTATTTCATTCATTCTTCTGATATATTTTCCTGCAAATGTGTTGTGATTGAGTTTTACCTTATTTAATTTCTTGTGGTGTTGAGAGTTCATTAAAACCAAACTTATTGAACAGATGTAGCTTCATAGATATGCAATTAACACAAAATCAAGGCATAATCTAAAATGGTAAGCCTTATTGGGATTTATTTTTGGTAAAAGATTTAATGAATAATTAACACAAGTTATGTTTAATCATATATCTTTTTATTGCAAAAAGAACATGGGAAAAATATTCTAGAATGGTATTTGGTAAAAACAAACAAAAAAACTTAAGAAAGCTAGAAGGTCTGTGGAAGCATGGATCATAGATGGAGTGTGTGACTTTGCACCAACACATCTTTCAAAGTACAAAAGTAGATGGCAAGAACTGAACTAAATGACTCTTTTAAACATGTAGGATATCGCTAGCAGAAGTAGCTCAGTGCTTTAAACAACAGTATGTAAAGAGG
>JAUZNJ010040681.1:0-34307 GCA_034780135.1 Jordanella pulchra | reverse complement strand
TATATGTGTGTGTGTGTGTGGGTGTGTGTGTTTATAAGAAAATATGCTCTTGTAGGAAGTATTTAGAACTCAGGTAAAGATCAGAGCACTGCACTCCTCTCCTATATACTGTATCTCCTATATAGGAAATGGCGTACAGACTAGGGGATGTACTTTGTTTTATAACATTTCTTCTTACGCTTCCTCTGACGTCGACTGTTTACTGTCTATCCTGTAAAAGGCCTTTGTTTGCTCTGTGGTTTGAGGATAATTAGCTCTGTGCTACCGCCATGGAGAAGTAACTCAATTTAGACTGAACAGATGCACAGAAGTAGCCTATTCTCATACAGCCACCACTAAAGACAATTTCTACCGTCATACACTGTCTTTTAATTCATCTTTTTGTTAGCTCATGGATAAGAATTTGAAGAAGCCCAGACTTGGTATATCATCTAATCATCAGATAAAAAACCTGCAAGCAGCTTAAATCTTTTAGTGGTTTGCATTATGGTTCAGAGACCTTTTTCTTTTAGGTTTTACCCCTTAATATAGTTGGTCATGATGAATGCGGTTGTGGTGTGACTATATGATTCAAATTCACTTTTGCAGTCTGGTCTTGAGGCTACACATAAAACAGTCCAAGAAAATCACAATAGGATGCAATGTTTATCCCTTAGAGTTAATATTTCTATAATTACATGTTTATTGTGTTATTTGTTTTTGATCTAGCTGGTTATGGTTACCACATGTGTTAAAGAGTCAAAATTATGCTTATATTGCCTATTTAAAGTCCAAAACAAAACCCAGTTAAGGATCTGTGGCAGGACCTCAACCTAAGAAAATAAAATTGAAATGCATACTTTTTAAGGATTTTAAGGACATTCAAATATTTTTTATGTGAATATCCTTAAAGATATAACATATCACCTTCAAGGAAATATGGATATTCAAATTACTATATGAAAAAAAAACAACTAAGAAGCAATATAGTAGAAAACATACATATAGATAATGGATAACAAATGGCTTAAAAAATACCTAACAAAAGAAAAAAGCACTTTATAGAGAAGTTATAAAATAAAAAAACAAAAAAAAGCAAAGTATTAATACAAGATAATATACAGATTTAACTAGTATAGTAAGAGTTAGCAAATAGGAATGTTATTATAACAAAAATAATACCAATGGAATATGGAATAACCATAAATGGCTGTAGACAGCGTTACCATAACTATGTTATTGATCAGAACTTTCCTTTTAGAATTGAAGTGATAATCTTATAGATAGAAATACATGCTCAACGTTTCTAATAGCAAACAATCAGCCAGTCAATCAACCATGTTTATCTTTATAGCATATTTTAAAAACTGCTGGGGTATCCAAAGTACTGTACATAAAAAAAATAAGAATAAATACGATTAAAATAGACATAAAAACTATGTCGCAACAAGAGTTGTGCCAAAAAAAATTAGATCACAGTGTCAAAAGCCAAGGAATAAAAATGTGTTTTCAAGGGATTTAAAAAAAACAAAAGAGGAGGCCTGTCGAACACTTAATGGTAACCTATTCCCCGCTGCTACAGCATTGCTCTGTCCCCTCTGAGCTTCAGCTTCAGTTTTAGGGACAATCAGAAGCTGCCAGGAAGAAAAATAAGAAGTAGATAATGTTAATAAATGTTAAAAAGCAACATCTACTGATTTTAATAACATTGAGATGACAATTTTGAAAAGGATCATTAAAACTAGAGATAGACATCACTTCACAATTTAAAGGCCTGTTTCTCACTAATGCTGTCCTCAGAAAATTTGACGACAGATTAGACAAATCCCTAAGCAAACAGAAATTGATCTTTCACAACCAAAATGGATTTAAATCAAAACAGTTTATCATCCAAATATTTTTATTTTTTTGAGGGGAGAACAGGATCTTCTGTAAACAATTACTGTAAAACTGTGTTAATTAAACAGGTGGTTTGCCGGAAACGAATCATCTTTATTATTTAACAAAACTAAATTCATGTTATTTAAAAAATGTAAATGGAATACTCAAGCACTATTACTGGTAGATGAGGCAGATATTGTAAGAGTTCATGAAAATAGTTAGTGGTGTTGATGAAAGACTCATATAGGAAAACAAACTGTCATGAAGTTTCTCAGCACTAAGCGCGGTGGAAATCTTTCTGGACCATAAATCACTCAATATCTTTTACAGTCCATTGATACCACCGTATTTACTTTATTGCAGAGATTTCAGATAATACTTTTTAATTTATCTTACAACAACTGCCTATGTTGCAAAAGAGAGCTATACATAATACTGACTTCAGATAATCTACAAATCCTTCATTTGTAAAATCAGAAGTATTAAAACTCACAGTTTCAAACAGTGCAATAAACATTAGGTGTGTCTTGATCCGTTATTAGTATCGGATATTAGGCAAACAACTCATATCGGATTTTATTGGCCTGCATCTAAAATTTCTGATATTGTCAGAAACACTCTGCTTCTGTTTAAAATATCTGTAACCCATTGGTTAAGAGTACATGGGTTAGTTGTTCTCATACCTAATGTTGTTGACTATTGTACTCTGTTTGAGTAATATCACTGCATTTAGCCTTTTTTAACATTCTACTATAAGAAAGAACTAATATAAGCATGTATGATTCATATTTAGTCAATATCGGTATCGGTCAATTCTCAAAGCTGCTATATCGGTATCAAATCGGAAATGAAAAAGTTGTAACGGGACAACCTTAATAAAAAAATATTCAAAAGCCTTTTTTTTATATAATAAAATAACATTTTATATTTAATTTCAAAATATGTTTCAACAAAAAGTGAGAAATATCATTTTATAAGTCTATCATTTATGGCATACTTTTTGAGGGGCGAGCATGACAACAAAAAAGACAATTTCTTTTGGTTTTCTCATTAGTTTTGTCACATAATAGGCAGTCTTAAAAAAGAAAATAAAAGATCTATTAGCATATAAATAAATGAGTCAAAAATATAGGTTTGACTTTGAATTGAAAATTAAATTCTGCTGTTATTTTTATATTTTTTATTTGTGTATCTCGTAATGAATTTTGGAAACATTTTGCTGGAGTATCTTTTGAAAATTAAATGTTAAACATTCATTTCTTAATCATTATAATCAAGTAACAAAATGAGCTATTTGGGATGATCTGTTTGTAATTTTATTAATAAGTCAAAAAATGAAACTATAACTTTGAAATGATGAAGCATTTCTGTGAATTCATTTAAATTTAAAAACGTAACATTTCAAAATGAATTTTAGTCACTCTGTGCTAGAACATGTTTGAAAATTGAATGTAAAATATTTGCATTCAACTTTTGCATTTCAATTCCTTTACAAACTGAGCTTGGAGAAGAAAGTGACCATTTAGTTTGCATTATTTATTTATTATAAGTTAAAAAAAATATGCAGCTTTATTTGGAAAATTAAAAAGCAGTGGTAGTAATCAATTTTAATTAGAAAATTACATACATTATCTGAAATGTTTTGACATAGCAAAGATAAGTATTTTAAATATTTCTATTTTTTATCAAATTTTTTTTTTCACAATTTTTCCCCAAACTTGTGTTAGTCTTTCATATAGAATCCTTGAAAAGCATGAAGTATATGCACTGTAAAATCTTGTCATTCTGAAAGTTGGTGAATTCAGTTTTAAATCAGTAAAGGATGATGTATGTATTTCAGGGCCAATCTCCTGTTATGCATCAACCTGACCCAGCTCAAGGTTTTGGATTGGGGTATGGCCAGCAGTCAATGGGGTTCGGTATGACTCCTATTGGTGTCCCACCTGGGCTTGAGTACCTGACACAGGTAGGTTAGAGAATGTGGAAATATCTTATTAACTTCTACAACTTGAATTCTAGAGGATAAACAATCATTTTTATAGCATTATACATGTGAATGGTGTTCTGAAAGTTTTGCATGGTGTAAAACGTTCCAGGGCCCGACTGCTGATAATAAAAACAGTCTTGATTTTTTTATCTGTGAATTAATTCTAATAAAGTCTAGATTGATGAAACATTAAAAAGGCTAATTGGACCCAAGCGTCACATGATTCATGCATATTCTAATCACTGTTAAACAGCACATGCACTATTTTATTATTTTAATTCCATCTAGCTTGCACTAAATTTCTTAAAACTCATTAAAAGTCTGACTTAGGGAAATGTCTAAGTCAGATGTTTAGATTTTAAAATTTGATATAAACGTTATCCTGTTAGCCTGTTGAAGGTGGTACAATATACAGTGGAAAAATAAGGAAATCATCAGGTTTTCTCTTTTTAATTTTTTTCATAATTCCCAAGGCAGGAAGCTGTGGGCTTGGATGTAATAATTCAAACTTACCTGCATGAGACAGTCTCCATGTACTGCCTTAATTTGTGGTGCTTTTGTTTTCTTCAAGCTTGTAATGTTTTCGTTTGTTTCAACATGAGAAAATGAATCATAGATTAAAATTTCTGCAATAAGAATTGTCTGCTTGTTGTCTTTTTTTTCTGTTTTAGATTGACCAGATCCTGGTCCACCAAAAAGTTGAGCTCCTAGAAGGTAAATCTCACACTTTTTTAACAGCACTTATGAGCTCCCTCTGTAAAGATGTGTAAGAAATAAGATAATCTTTTGTTGCACTAGCATAAACCCATTCTGAAAATGGAGAATTTAAACCTTTAGTTTGAAAGTGTTTGATGTGTGGGAAGAGATGTTTCTATAGGATTAAGGTCTGGGGACTGGGATATGTTTTATTTCTGGTTAACCAGATTTGTGTTGAGCTTATATATAATAAACATATATAACAGAAATTGTAAAGTTATTCGAAAGGGATCCAAAGATATCAATTATTTAGAATATTTGATGCAACAATACAACTATTGATGATATGGCTGTAGTGGCGGAAACAATTTCGGAAAGTATTTTTTTCAAATAATGGCCCAAAACCAGCAGAAAAGATAACAGAGAACTGCAACAAGATACAAATAACAAAAAAAAAAAATCCAAACAGTTCAGATACTTACTGAATTGTAACGAGTTAATGAAGCATTTTCAGTATGACTTCATGGACTTAGAGAGCAGGTGAATTTGTCTTTTATTCATTAGTGAATGTTGGATTTTTATGACCTCTCATTAAATATTATCCAATAAAAAATAGGATGTTTCAGCATTTTTAATTGGTAGTTAAAGGTACTACAACAAAGGATTATATCTTTTTACAATTCTGTAAAAAGGATGGAGATTAATATGTGTGTTTCAGTACTGGGAAGAGATTCATGTGCATCTTTGAGTAACTATTTAAACATCCACTATCTTTCTTCTTCCACAGCTATCATTGGGTGGGAGAAAAACAACCAGTATGAGATAAAGAACACTATGGGCCAGCAGATCTACAAAGTCAAGGAAGAGAACGACTGCTGCAACAGAAATTGCTGCGGTGCTCTGCGCAGCTTCGACATGAAGATCAAGGACAACATGGACAGGGAGGTCATCCGTCTCCTCCGACCTTTACGATGCAGCGGCTGCTGCTGTCCTTGCTGTCTGCAGGAGGTCTGTTCTCAACATTTGTGTTGTGTCTCATTGGCTGAACATAACACAAGACTTTTGTAAAATAAATTATTAATAACTTCATGTGATTTAATTAAGTCACATACTGTATTTCTGCATTGTTACAGAGGAAAAGTTGATCTCAAATGCTGGTTGCCTTTTAGAGAAAACAGGCATTGATCAGTCTATACAGAGTGGAAAGAGATTTCTCTTCCACCTGCTTTTCGTTTTGCTTCTGAGACATCTGAATCTCCCCACAGGGGGAATAATAAGAAGTTCTATTCTATTCTATTCTATTCTATTCTATTCTATTCTATTCTAGGCCTTAGTCCTCGACGCGGGCGACCCAGGTTCGGATCCGGCCTGTGGTCCTTTCCCGCATGTCTCTCCCCTCTCTCATACCCTCTTTCCTGTCAGCCTACTGTCTGAAAAAACAAGCCACTAGTGCCAACTCAAAAAAAATTTGATCTTGTGTGTCAAATAATTATTAACTGGAGATATTTTTGCACTTTCATGTTGCCTTTTTAAAATCCTGGTTAGTCAAACATTTCTTAATGTAAACAAACTTAAATCAGAGGTGGTCTGTTAGGAGCCTCAATGTACCTATTGTCCGTCAGGCAGGGGCCATGTTAGATATTTTATCCCCACATGTCATGATGGTAGACTAAAAGCTGCCATTATCATTGCCAAGGTGTCTAATTCTGGGTGGGGTTAAAATGTGTGTTTGAACCTCAGATGGAGGTCCAGGCTCCACCAGGAACCACCATAGGGTTCGTCAAACAGGACTGGCACCCCTGCTTGCCTAAGTTCTCCATCCAGGGAGCAGATGGACAGACCTTGATGAAGCTGGTTGGGCCTTGTTTCACCTGCAAGTGCTGTACAGATGTTAGATTTGAGGTGAGCTCTGATCAGTCCACAGAGGACTAGTTTGAACTTTGAGTTTTCTTCTATCTTTCATGTTAAGTTGTTTTGTTTTTATGGACAGAAAGCATCACTAATATGTAACTAAGAGCAGCGATTTGGATGCTGTTCCTCTACATTAGAAATGGCACTAATTTCCAAGTTTAAACAAAATAAGTTTGTTTCTAAAGCATTAAAACTAAAGTTAAAATCATAGCAACATAAAAAAATGCATTGAATATTTCTAAAGTCTCATTTAGATGTGCTTTATAGGCCAGGTACACAAATGCATCCCAAATTCTTATAGAATGGCCCCCTGAAGTCATAGATTGTGGCTGTTTTTGTTGTTTTCTTTATATTTTTACCTCCATTATCATAAAATATAAACTATAATCTGAACAATTCGGTGACACATATTTTGATAAATGTGTTTGTCATTTCACAGACTTCATCAATGTGCGTTTAAATATTTCCAGGTCTGGAATTGGTGCTTCTACCAATTAGGTGCAACAAGGCAGATATATGACAGTTTATTGATCTTTTGTGTTTTTTGTTTGTTTTTGCTGTAAAGCTGAGAGGGAAAGATGGTGAAGAGTCGATTGGTCAGATCAGTAAGCAGTGGAAAGGCTTGGTAAAGGAATTTTTCACAGACGCTGAAAACTTTGGGATTCAGTTTCCCATGGACTTAGATGTAAAGATGAAGGCTGTGCTCCTGGGTACCTGCTTCCTCATTGTAAGTTCCATTATATTAGTGGTGAATTTTAATTTTTTATCTTCTGAGATCTTAATGTTTATCTTATCTTTTTCTTAACCTGCAGGACTTCATGTATTTTGAGAGGAACTGAGGGGCTAACCAATGTAGATCATTTTTTTTTTACCGAATGAAAGGACATGAAGTACAAGAGTTCACTCTTGTTATCCAGTGTGTTTATCTTTGTTTCTCAGATTAACTCTTCATCAGCAGTTACCAGCTTTATTAATAGATGTATTAAAAATGAATCATAGGTATAATCTGCTGATTAAATTGGGACTTTCTTGGAAATCTGTCTGAGCTGATTCTACCTGGAAGATTGTAGATGTTTCCCATGCTCTGTGCATTTTTTACATATTCAGTCAGTGTGTCATAAAGGCAGAAAAAAACGAAGCCCACTTCTGTTTATTTCACACTGAACTCTGTGTATCCAAATACCATTGAATGTACTTTATGACATTTTAAATCCCCGCTTGTGCTCTTCATTATCACTGACATTTTTGTAACCTAATAAAATTCATAATATTGCAATATTCTTATTGATCTAAATGTATTATTTGTTTTGTTTTTAATGTTATGACAACATGGACCAGATGGTTCTCAGGTTTACATCAGCTCTTTGTTGTGCTTCTCAATATTTGTACTTTACACCTGCAAGTTTAGTTCAGTTATGATCCGATATTCATAGAGCTACCAACATTTTTTGCAACCTTTTTTAGAAAAAGGTCACTTAATTAGTTTGGTATCTTCAGGTTACATATAACACTACTGATGTAGGAGTTTAACAATATTTCATTTGCTTACTATCACATTATTAAGTTAAACAAGAGTCTAGGCATGGATTTAAACATCTTGTTAGTTCCACCAATTATCAGACCAACTTTCTAGGCCATTTAACTCCAAAAGTCAGTGATTCTTGAGTTCATCTTGGTAGAAACAAAAAGATTGTGACCTCATGCTGATATTGTTTCCTGAAGCCGTCATTTACATGGTTTGCCTCACTGCCTTAAGTTCAAGCTCAAGTTCTCAAAAATAAATATTTAAAAGTTTGTTCAAAGGCACGCCTCTGTGGGAGGTGTCCTGTGGAGTTAGCTGAGCTGGGGGTTTGCAAAGCAAATTCCAGAGGAGCACTGAGGAAATCTGCAGCTTCTGCCCCAATTAACATGCTTAAGATGAAACATGGACCTTTGTCCTCAGTGTCCAAAACTGACCATCATGGTTTTATGGTACAACAGTTTTGATCAAACAGATGTAGCAGGAAAAAAACCCAAAACAAAACATTACCAATCGGGTGAGTCAACCCTTGTTTACCCAATCTTTCCTTTTTTTTTTTACCTCAAACATGTCTTGTGCTTTCCAAAACTAAATATCTTTTTGAATAATTTTCTTCTCTTTTTTTCTAACATCTCTTTTTCCTCCTCCAACCTTTTTTCCCCTTCTCTTCTCCCTTCCCCATCTCCCTTTCCACCTTCTCAGACTTACATTCAATTTTTATTGCTCTTTTTTCTTTTTCAATTGTTTCTTTATCAATAATTTAATCTTTAATCAAGCTAAATGGTTCTTCCTTGGGAGGTAAGGCTTCAGAACTATTACTTTACCATTACAACTGTAATACAGGATATATCCTCAATATTTGTCTAACGTCTCAGCCAGAATCCAGTAGACCTTTCCAACCTTTCTGCATTAATCTGACTTGTATCAGCATACAGCATACAAGGACTCATATTTCCCATCACAGACAGAAAAAGGCTGAGATAATAAGGTTTCATTTCAATTTATATTGTTTTTAGAAAACATTAGGTTGATGTTTGAGTAATGTAAATGATCTGTTTTACATCCAACAGCCTACTCTCAGTCCCGTGGCTGTGCTTGCCAGGATAACATTGGCATGACCCCTGTGAAGTTTTTTTATTCTTACTTCCACTAACCTTTTATTTAGCATTTTATTTCTTTAGCCAATATGCCAGTAATCCCTCTCCAAAGGCTTGAAAGGAAGCCATCTTGTGCACATTGAGTTCAGTGTAGGGAATTATCTTTTAAAATCATTTATTCATGCAGATTGCTTACTTCTATTGTTGTCCTGTAACTTTTGCAATTTTTTTTGTACAGACAAAGAATGCATTAATCCAATATCACATTAAAATCTTGCTTGTGTCATTGTTGCTCTTGTGTAGTAATCATGTTTGAGTAATGATTTTACGGGAATATAGAAACACCTCATAGAAATTAGTCCAAGGTCAAAAAGCACTTAGGTACCATAAGTCTATATCTTCCCTGATAATGCTGACAGAAAGATAAGATATGCCCTACTTTAGGGTCAACAAAGGAAGAAAAGGGAAGGTGGGGGAAAAAAGCATAATTAACACTGGGGCTGAAGCAATTAAGCAGATTAAACAATAATAATACATACAACATATATTAATTTATTTATAAAAGTTTGACCCAAAAACAACATCAAAATGATTTCAATATTATTATTTGAGTGAAGTTTCAAAGAAACTTGGTTTATAAGTAATGTTAAAATTACATCAGTAAAATCATTGACATACATTAAATTGACATCAAAGGATTGATGTGAAGTTGATTTACGTGTTTGGATGAATTATGATGAACATTCAATATCAGTGTTTTTGAAGTCATATTGATGATGAATTGACGGGTTTTGACCAGTAGGACGTTACTTTAGCTCAGTGTTCTGCAACCTTTCAAATGCAAAGGGTCATTTTATCCTGTGCCCAACAAAATAACAGTTGTTTAGAGCTGCAAAATATTATCTTTAAATAAAAAACACCTCATTATTTTGTTAGCTATCTGCTCCAGGAAATCTGTTGTCATTTTAGTCAAATACAAAGGCCATTTGCATTTTTAGTTTTAACTCTTTAGAGATTTAGGTCATTAGTGTTTTATTTTTGTTCTTGAAAAAAATATATATTTACACAGACACATGTATCAAACAGAAAATCAATATCAAATTGCGGATAATTACCTAATGTATCACATATTACACTAAAAATTAATCTGACTTAAATTATTCACAATCTATTTTACTTATTTCTCAGAAGGTTTAATAACAGCATAAGTTTGTCCATTATCCTATCATTTAGGCTTTACAGGAAAAAAACGAATGCTTCACAGAAGAGTCATGGATTTTCCTTGTTAGGATACTATTTTACGTAAAAAATAAACAGTTTCAAAACTAATGACAGGGAGGATAGATCTAAAAACAAATTTTTGGTACTCTAAAGTCACTATTATTTGTCTAAAGTGTCTAAGAATAATATTTATAGAGGCCTCAAAAGAACCACTTTCAGCTTCAGAGCCACAGGTTGCAGACCCCTGCTCTAATGTATGGTATCAGAGACACTAACGATAAACAGACTTATCTTAGAGGTGACGCCTAATGAGCAAATGAAAAAGAAAAGATGAAGAAATTAGTGAGGAAAACAGAGATTTGAGTTTAAAGGAATATTAGAAACAGACTGGGATAAGGAGGAAATCGGGATTATTATTATCAAAGCACATGTTTCATAGTACTGACCAGAACTTTGGAGCTTCCTTGTTTGCAGATAAGGAAGTTGTTCTAAAAAGAGGAAATAATCTTGGATTTATGGTTAAGAATTGAGTGAATCCAGGAGGTAGAGGCTTTAAAATAAAGTAATCGGTGGGAAAGAGTCACACAGCTGTATTTACTAAAATGATAAAGTTAACTAAAATAAATCTCGAGATGTATGGAATGCAGTTAGAACTAGTAGAGTCCCTCAAATAATTGGGAATCTGTTCGAGAAAAAGAAAAAAAAATCAACCTGGATAGTATATTGGAAGAAAGATTAATGGATTCAAAGAAGTTATCAATATTATAAGATGTCTTAGATGTCATGGACTGTTCTCTCTACAGTAAAAAAACAGAAAAAAAAAATTCTAACCTGCCCTCTGCATCCACATCCACAGATTTGAACCTGGGGACATTCTGCTTCCATTCTGCTTCCATTCTCTGAATATTCTGTGAACATACTGTGGACATTTTGCAAACATTGTGTGGACGTTCTGTTGTCATTCTGCAGACATTCTGTAAACATTCTGGGGTCATTCTGCGAACCTTCTACAGACATTCTGTGAACATTCTGGGGTCCAGATAGGTTTGCAATAATGACATGATACATTATGAGGTCACTTCTAGATTAAGAATGTCTGGCACGTAAGTCATCAGCAGATTCTGTTCTAAAAAAGATTGGATGTAATTTAGCTTCAAGGCCTGAGATTGTGGCTAAATCTACGTCAATCTGTATGTAAGCATCTTACAGAAACCACTTCCTGAACATGCAAGCCTTCACATGACACTCTTAAATGCAAAAAAAGACAAAGGCAGACATTTTTATCTATTATAGTATAAACAGGGGAAAATCTATGTAAAATCTATTGTGAAAGAAGAAATAAATAAACTAGAAAAGCACTCAGAGAGCGCAGACCTCCTCCAAGCAGCTCATTCCCCGACATACTGTGACCTCCACTTTCAAACCGGACCAGATCATTACCAAAAAAATTCCTGTATCCTGATCCAAAAGTTAATGGATTGGTCCTTAGCCCACGACGCACCTTTGGTAAAATTTTCAAGCAAATCCGTCGATAACTTTTTCTGTAAAGTTGGTAACAGACAAACAAAGAAACCAGCGCTACCACAAAACTTCCTTTGCGGAGGTAATTACAGGAAGGAGGGAATGAAGAGGGGAAAGGGAAACCCTTTTGCACTATTCAAAAAACAATGATGAAACATAAAAACATGAAACATCAAGAAGGAAGGAATAGGATATTCCATCTAGAGATAGATTTGGTCATACTTTATTGAATAGTAGTTTGATTATAATAGATTAGCACCCTAAAAAACAGAACTGTTTAGTCAGGTATTTGGCTTCAGGTTCATGATGCAATTTCCAAGGAGGCAGTAATGCTCACTTAAAGTTGGTTGCCAGTCACCATCCCTCTAATGAAAAAGGAAAAGAAGGGGCTTTTCCTTAAGTGCTTTGTTAAACAAAAATCGGGACCCGTTTTTCTCTCCACAACTTGGTGACAGTTTTTGATTCATACCTTAACCCTGATTTTTACAGTTTTCTTCCTGACCCAACAACTGTGCTCTTAGATCTGGGTTTTTCCTCCATCCACCTATCAGCATATTAAAGGTGGTAGAATGCCAAATTATTGTCATTACTTCAGTTTGGTCAAACCCATAGAATCAATACAAAATGCTTTTAGGTATGAGTTGGTATGATTCTAAGAGATTTCTGTGCTTTTACAAGGCATTATACATTATGAAGGGTTTGGGTGATTCTTTAAAATTACCTAATTTTGGTGCATAGACAAAAAAAAAAAAGTCTCCTTTTAAAAGTTGTCATCACCCAGAAATTTGACTTTTTAAAGTTGAAAACATGTATGTTGGTGTTGAGCTTCAAATAAAACGTATCGAAAAATCTGGAGTCTATTGGTTTTATTCATGTTAGCCTTTTGATTAAACGAGAAAAGCCCAGAGGAGCAAGCTCTACAAAGTGGGATCTTGGTCCTCCTTCTGTACTGACGCCAATGCTGTAAGAGTGCCAACATTAGCTTGCCCTATTTTTACCACTTTTGTCTGCATTCCAATAAAAGTGATATTTTCAACAGTCAGTGTTGGCAAACCACATGGCAAATTGCTAATTTTGCTAATGCTACATTTACTTGGAACATGCATACCCTCTCAATAAAAAGGATATGAAAAGAAGTATGTATGATCTTGTTTATTTTTTCTAAATCCTAAAACAATTAAACATTATTTTAAAATAGATTTCAGAGATATCGCATAAGTAAATAGCAGGTTAAGACTTGTTTTTATAGATTTTTCTACCTTCAGAGATAAATTCAAACTTCTCCCTTAAATATAAAAATCTGTTTATTCTGCAGCTTTCTGCAGTAAAAAGAAGCAGAAAACTTGAACACTAGAACAGACATTCTGTAGTCAAATGATCCAATTGTTCTTAGAATGTATCTTTAACCCACTTGTAAAAAAGTTATTCATAAAGGTTAAAAGTGACTCTACGGCATTTTCACAATAAAAGACTGACTGGTTTTTATCTTAACATTTATTAATCAAATGCACGACTAAGACATATTTACAAACACATAAAAAATAGGCGAATAATGGAACAGTGAAAATATAAAAACAGTGGTGGGGGGGGGGCTTTCAGTCTATTGAATCCTATTTGTAAGCCCTTCATGTTCCTTTAAAATGCTCAGCTCAGTCCCGACATCAAAGCAGCCATTTCAGGTAGCACCATGTGCTGAAGTAAGTCGCTCATGTAAGGTGTTGCTCAAAATGTCAGGCATCAGCAAGTCAAAGCCAGCTAAAACGGTCTTCAGACTCGTCTCTCTGTGCTAATCTGAGGTCGATCCCTTTCTTCCCGGGACACCCGTATGAGGTATCTGCTGGCCATCTGCAGGTTCCACTGGTATTTGTTCAGGATCTTTACACAGTCCTCTATAGAGCAGAGGCTGAGCGAATAGAGCTGGTCCACCTGAGCAGATAGAAACAATACAACTTGTTTAACGCTGCAAGAAAATGTTTAATGTTGTAAAAAAATACAACCACTATCTGTTTTCACTTGGATTTTATAAGTGGGGTTCTTCACTACCCGTATTAGCAGTCAGTGTATAACTGGGGTAAACAGCCTTGAGAAAAACCTTAATTGAAAGAAACAAATACAAGTTCTTACAAATTATCAGTCACCCAGAGCATTAAAACCCAGAAGTGTTTTAGTAGCAGTAAATCTGACTTCCTCTTCTTTTTCTCAACCCATTTAATCCCATTGGATTCATCCAAAGGGCTGCTTTGTGGATTTCCCTTCTCATTTTATTTTTGCCCCTCTCTAGACAGTTTTAAAATTCTGCAGTTTTCTTCTGCAGGTGATTTTTTTAGGATTATTTTACTTTAAGCTTCAGTTTAATTACAAACATGGAGTTCTTGCGCTCAACTAATCAGGGACAAACTTTGAAAGACTATAAAAGTGCTAAAACCCAAAGTCCCCCCCCTCCAAAAAAAAAACAAAAAGAAATTTCAACTCAGATTTGTTAGTTTAAGTTTGTAGTCCAACTTTTCTTTTCCTGCCTCCATAATCACACTGGAATTTACTTTACTCAAGGTCGGATTTGCTTTTTCCATGTATAGAACATTAAATTCATGTCACAGAAATGTTTAATACAAATATATTTGCCCTGTTTTACCTTACTTGAAATAATAAGGTGCAGTGCAGGAAGAGCTACCCTTAAAAATACAGTTTCAAAATGTAAACAGGTAAGAGTGACGGATTAGTATGAACCTCTGCAGAAGAGGTTTCATGGGGTTTTCTATAGCAACAATTAAATGCCAAGTTGTTGTAGGGAAGCAAAACCTGGAAAACTCACTCAAACTTTTCTGTCCTACCATAACGAAATAAAAAACTCCAGACAATGGGCTGTTTCGGCTACAAAAAGCGTATGTGCTGTAAGGCTAAGCTCAATGTGTGGAAAAGCACCTCAATATGAGAATGTCTGAGATAAAAAAAAATAAAATGTGGTAGCATCAGCTAGAGAACTGGTAATAAGATGCTGCATAGTATTTTGCATGACCGGGGGGGGGGGGTCAGAGAAGAGAGTAATAAGATAGAAGCCAGGACTCTGGACGTTGTGAAAGAGATTGTGTAAAGGTCAAAGACCCCTCTATCACTATCATTCAACCTTGTAAAATGTTACAGAAAAAGCGTAAGCGCTGTCCTCTTTAAAAAAGATGGTTGCCTCAAGTTTTATTAGCAGGGCTACCATAACTGTGCAGAAGTTGATTCTTTTGAAAACAATTATTTTTTTTAACTAATTCAATTTAAAAACTGGCAGGATTACCAGCGGATTAGTGTTTGTTTGTATTCTTCATGCAAAAAAAACAATCTTATAGTCCCACCTTGAGCTGTTGTTCAGCCCGTGCTGGCTTCCAGTCATTACGCTGAAGTGCATTTTGCACTTCTTCAGTGGTCACGCCATGTACGGCCTCCATCACCTGAGCAATGCCAAAGACAGCTTTAACATCTGGTCACTGAGGTCGATTCAGAGGAAAGAGCACAGGAAGTGATCAGAAAGTAACTTCTTACTTGAGCAACAAGGTTCTCCTTTGAGTTCTGTGCATAATGAGATTTCTCTCTGTCTTTTACTCTCTCCCTTTGGTCCTCATCCAGCTGCGGGGTTGAACGCGTCATCTGAGCCATTTTGACCAGATTGGACCCTGATGCACCAGGTGGTGCCGGGGGGGACATGACCATTTGTGGAGGCCATGAGGTGCCAGTGGGGGGCTGAACTATGGGCTTCCTCTGATTCTTTATGTTCAAGCGTTTCAGGTTGGGGGGTGGCGGTCGAGGAGGGGGGGCGAGGCTGGCCTCACTGAAGCGCCGAATGTCCTGCTGTGCCATCATGCTCCGAGCGATCATGGCAGGAGGCATGAGTTTGCCATGCTGATCCACTCTTACAGCCCCTGCTACGGTGTGAGCACGAGGACGGTGCTGTCCACTTAGGACTGACTCCAGGCTCTGAGACATACCTGGAAGAACAGAAAGAGTTTCCTTTCAACAAAACCTTTAGACAAGATTTGAAAGAATGGTGGATTTATCACTGAAGAACAAACATATTGAATACAGTGAGCAACCGTTCAAGGTCATAGCTACAACTTCTTCATATTGATTAATTTCACCAAAAAATATATATATATCCACATAACATCTATGTTTAAGCAGAATAAAAGTAGTAACTTTACTGAAATTGATTGATTCTGAACCAGCTCAGGCGACGTTAGATCCCAGTAGCTCTGTGATAGAGCTGGGAAATGGTTTCTCAGCACAAGATTTTTTACATTTAAGCCAAAAGAAACAAAAAAAGGCAAAACAAGGGGGAATATTTTCTAACTTTTCAGTAATGATGCCAACTTAAGGAAGCAAAGCGGCTTAGAGTCAAGGCAGAGTTTGCAGCTTTCCTTCTGGAAAGGGTGAGTTCAATATTCAATAATGCTAACCACTGGTATTCATTGAACTGGCACACAGTGCAGAACGACAGGGGGTGAGTGCAGCTCTTACTGGCTAGTAGAAGTTAAACTTATAGCTAACGCCTTTATATCTACATTCATCCACCCTTGCTCACAAATTTGAACACATCCATACATCATTACATAGATGCAACTTGGGGTTAACTGCCTTCCTTGTTCAGGGGCACATCAACAAATCCCAGGAGGGACTTTTGGATTTTAAATAGTTTTTTAGAGTCAAAGCCACCTAAATCTCGTCTTAATAAAACAAAAGAGGGGACTCACTACTTTTGTAGCAAGATGACTGCTGACAACTTTTAAAAAATGTCTGAAAGCAAAATATATGTATTAAATATGGCCAGCAGGGGGCAGAGTGGCTTCTACTCTACAACTTCTGTTTCGCCTCACAACCAGCAGATATAGAGAATATTAACAAAAAACAACAATAAGGCATATTTTTTTTCTAATAACTTCCTAGGTATTGGGCCCCGCAAGGAGCAATCGGTCCCCACAACCTGCTATTTTCCCAGAAAATGCATAAATGTATAAAATACAACAAACACACACCCAAGTTTGTATTTCTAATCATATTGAAACTTCACATTGACTTACATTTAATTTAGTTACTGCATTTATGCCAAACCCTGACATTTACCCCAACCATTACTTGACCCTGACCTTAACCTAAAGTTAATTCACAGCTTACCTCTAAACTAAGGTTAAAAATGGGGTCTGCCACATTAGGACCAGCTTTCGGTCCTCGTAAGCATGTTGGTCCTCAGAAGGTTGGTAAATATACTAAAAACCATCCTAAATAGGCAACATAAACATGTTTCTCTACCTTGATTCATTTCTACAGTCTTACTTTGACCCTAGCCCTAAATCTAACTATTAAAGATTTATACCTAACCCTAAGCTAAACTCAATTCACACCTTAGTCATAATCATAACTCCTGCCCCTCAAACAGCCATTCCCTTTGTCGGATCCAGCCATTGGGCCCCGTAACTTCCTATTTTTCCAGAAAATGGGACCCATAATGTGTCAAAGACAAGAACACACACACAGAATGCTGCTAGTAGTAGAGCACAGATTTTAAATCTAAAGAGTTGTTTTGATTTTTCTTCAAAGCAGCAACATACTCATAACCACTTTAGTTGTCTTCAGCTCTTACCTGCCATTTTCTCCAGGTTGGTTCCCTCCCGCTCCCTCCCAGGTGCTGACCTCCAGTTGCCGTTGCTGCACATGTGAAGAAAAACAAGTACATTAAACCGACAGTAATGACCGAAGGGCTATTTCCCCTTTATTGTCTATTGGTTGCCTTAATAAAGAGAAGCAAAAATCCTAAAAAGAAATTCATATTTGCCTTCAATTAGCAAAATCTCACATTGAAAGGTTCAGAAAAACGTAATAACCTTTATGTTTTGGTAGGTCCTCATTTACCATAACTATCATTATTTCAGAGAACATCATGCTTTCTTCTGCTGACAAACTTTATGGAGATGCTGGTCAGTGCAAGAATACATTAGATATTGAACTCAATGATAAAAATGACCTGAAGACCCCTATAATAAGAGAAACCTAAGCAGAACCACAGGCTGGTGGGTCTCATTTCTGTGTAATGAATCAACTCAGGCAGAGCT
This sequence comes from Jordanella pulchra, assembly GCA_034780135.1. Taxonomy (NCBI): domain Eukaryota; kingdom Metazoa; phylum Chordata; class Actinopteri; order Cyprinodontiformes; family Cyprinodontidae; genus Jordanella; species Jordanella pulchra. Next base: position 16,406 of record JAUZNJ010040681.1, on the reverse strand, counting down.
TTCCTTTTTCCATGACAATCTAAATCTAAAAGGTTTTTTAAACATAGTTACCCGAGGTGCTAATGTGCTGATCATTGACTAATGATAGGTCCAAAATTCTGCACAAAAATGAATGTAATAAAAACCAAGAAAGCTCCTTAGGATAAAAGGACAATAAAACATAGAAACTTAAAAAAAAAAAATAAACAATTTCTAATTAGGTTTTTTTTTTATTATTCTCGAATACAAAAACAGAAAAATAAGAAGCAGAAAAGTGTAACTTTGCAGAGTTTAAACTTTGTCACCTAATGAGCCTTTTCCTTAGTCCAATTAAATAAATGGAACAAGCAGCATGTTGAAGTCACAACTTGCATATGTAAACAAAAACAAGTCATTATTGGATGAGTCAGGTGACTTTTTAACTCCAATTCTGTCTAGTCAGGCAATTAATGAGTCACATCACAGCAGAGGAAGTTTCCCTTCGTCTCACAGCTAACTTAAAGCCAGCAGATAATTGGCTAGATACTTTACACTAGATACTTTAGTTAAGCTCCAGTTGAATATAAGGGCTGATATTAAAAACAAATATTTACATTCCCCACCAACAATTAGAAAGGCCACGACAGAACCGGTAAATTAACCGGTGAGGAAAGAGGAGGAGGTCTACTCACTCTTCCAGCCTCTCCGGTGTTCCCCAACTGCGTTCAGGGTGGATATCTCCGTGCCCCGTGTGTTGAAGGCTTCCCTTCACCGGGGGGGAGATGATTGGAACGCCTGGAGGCGGATTGGGCGCCGAACTGCTGGAGGTGGATGCGGGCACTGTGAGACTGGCAGGAAACCAGCCGACGACCAGCGTCCTCTGGTTCTGCCCACGCCACTCACTCATCTCCAGTCTGAAACACAGACACAGGGAGGACAATTAAAAACAGATCATTTCAACTAAAACTCAAAATAATACCAAAGAACTCGTACTCTGTATAAATCTCATACTTTTTGGTTAAATAATATAATATTTAATTTGTGGAAAATAAAGAATCTCTTAAATTCTTTATTGAAAGTAACAAAACATGTCATTCAGGTTGTGGACAATGTTAAGAGAATTATAAATCAAACTTTATGCCTGCAATCCTTACATGTCATCTGTTAAGATCTGAAACTTCCATCATTTTTACAAGTGGATTAATGTAGTTTAGTGAGCAAAAGTTTTTAGATGCTTGGAATAGCCAATTTAAAGCTTGCAATTATGCTCCATTACAGAAGGTCTGACCAAAAAAAAAAACAAACAAAAAAAACAGCTCCTTTTGTAAGTCTGAATAAACATTGGAAAGAAAAAACAATTAGGTTTGGATAAGCTATATAACACTAAGCTATATACTAAATATGAACTCTGGAAAATGATGAGTTCCAGGAGGTTAGGGTAGGTTGGGAAAAACGGCAAAAAAATTTGATTCCAGAAAAGTACAGAATTTTGAAATGGGAAAAATAGTTGAAATCCTGAAAAAATATAATTTTTTTAAAATAAGAAACAGAGAATGTGGTTTCTATCTCTGTAATTCTTTTATTTCAGTCAGTTTCCTACTTACAGGAAACCTTTTGTTCCAACTTGTGAAACAACAGCTTGATAAACTCATCAGGTGAGTCAGCATCCATCAAGCACTTGGTAATAGAAACATTCGAAGCAACATCTTCTGTCTCTTTTAGAGGAACTGCTGAATAAAAAGGCTTAAGTCCCAGATTGCTTTGCATATCATTTGTTTTAGATAGTGGAAAGTAAGGGTCAATTTAAATAACGCTGATTAATTGAAGGTCTTCAACACTTTGATGAATTTTCAGATTCATCTTGATGGTTTTTGGCATTCTCTAATGCAAACAGGCAAACAGTAAGTCTAGCTAAATCTGTCTGAGCTAAATGCGCTGCGGAGGAAGCCCAAATTTCAGTCCAAGTGCTGTTACGCTCACAAAAAAAAAACTAGCGAATCAGCCTGATTTTCAGACTAAAGCCCTGCACACACCAAATCCGATTTTGCATGCGATCTGACAGAAAAAGATGTCGGACAAAATCATGGCCTTTAGAACTCCTTTAAAGTCAGTGGGGATGAACACAACCGATATGATTATCTAGAGGAGGTCTCCTATAGCTCCCTTGGACTAAGCAGCAACACAGCAGCAATTTCATTGGTCTGAATGGAAGAGAGACGTGATTAGAAAGTAAAACACATCCTCTTTGAGGAAAAATACAAAATAAAATCTGTCAATCGCACTGGAAAGCAGTCAGATTTGGAATAGTGCAGTGCATATATAGCAGACGGGACAATCGATGAAACATTTAAATAAACAGAATATTTTACCCATGACAGGAGTTCAGGAGGACAGAAAAAACCTATACAGTAAGGCAGTGAACCTCTTTTAGCCTTGTAAAAACAAAGGGGTGGGGCAGTGCGGGTAAGCACAGTTTAATCAATCTCCCCCCTTTATGAAAAAATAAAAAATAAAACAAATTCAATAATCTTCACATGCCTCTTCCTGAGAATCAACTTTCACTGCCTAACCCAGTGCCCATATAAACCGTCCAAGAGCTGCGTTTCCTTTTCTTTAAACGTAGTTCCAATTATAGGTTTAATATATTAAAAAATTCTCTATCTTTTCCGGTTGCTGTACATACTGGTAAAGAAGAGCTTTGCTTTGTAGCTACGCATGTTGTTTTTTCTGTTGTTTTTTTAATATCTTTTTATAATCTGTCCAAGGCCAATGTGGGACAATCTGAAAGAAATCTGCTCATCCTGCATAGTTGGAGGCTCTCTATATGCAGTCAGGGTGACATTGAGGAAAAAAAGAAAAAAAAAAAAAATCAGATTACAGATTAAAAAGTCAGGCGTTACTGGTGTGACCTGAAGTTTAAGGTGACTCCATTGAAATATGCTGGCGAGAACCCTGGGTTAGCAGTTGGACATAGCTTATTGTGGACCCTGTGTAGATTTGTCTGCTAGTGAGCTTTGGTCAACCTGTAATATTGTCTCTGGTTCAGAACTGCAAAATACACAGAATCACAATAGCAATCAATTACTGATTGGATGCAGTATTGGGTAAAGAAATATTTCAGTTACTATCCAACAAAACTGTTTTTGTTATTATCCATTTATGGATGTTTGCCATTTTTCTATGTTCACACTCAATGTGATTATTTGTAACCAAGATCGTTACGTTCAAGGAGAAAGGTGAGAACGTCATGAACAAGTAGTGAAGAAAACTGGGTTAATCACAAATGATATCATCATGACAGTATTTAACAATGAGATCATTACATTTCCCAAATATCATGAGAGCCTAGCTCTGCATCGACAGAAAATCATTCAACTTAACACAAGTGTGCATCGAGGAGACATAAAGTTTCCGCTGCTCTAATGGAATTTGTTGACGATTTTTGCTTAAAACTGCTGTTTGCCAACTTTCACTTTTGCCCAGATCCCTAACAGCAATGTGTTCAGTGAGTACAATACGGTTTGCTGGTATACAGGGGGCTCTGCTGAGGTTTTATATGAGAAATAAAATAAACAGAAATAAAAGTAAATTCACGGTTTTATCACGGTTTAGTTAAAAGCTGAAGTCCACGTGCAGGTGTTACAGAGGCTAAAAATATTTCTATTGAGGCTTAAAAACAGGGGATTAACTGACTGACTGAAACAAAAAGAATGTTAAAGACAAACAAAAACTTGAGTAAAGATGCTTAATGACAAATAAAAGCTCTACGGTGAGGGTGGAGTGAAAGCTGTTTGACTCGTTTAACAAACAAAGCCGAATGCATTCGAAGACAAGATTACGACAGGAATGCGCGTTTTGGAGAGACTGAGACCAACCTTGACTTTCCAAAGCAACAAAGACTGATTGTGTCAGCTGAAGGTTTTTGTCGTCATGCTGTTTTTTTTTTTTTTACTCACCCGTGGTCTATAACAGTAACAATGTCGTTTGGAGCAAGAGGGAGTTTTCTGGGTTCTGCAAATTCTCTTGTTGCTTGGACCTGTGCTGGTTTAGTCTGTAAACAAAGAAGGACATTTTAATGTTAGAGTGTTACTAATTCAGCTTTTTCAGATGCTGAATGGTTTATATACAAACAAAAAAAGACTCGGATGCAAAGATTTTAATTGCTAAGGCAAAAAGAATAAAAAATAAATGCTTCAAACCTCTGCCAGCATTGCTGCGATTGCTGCAAAGTTGGGTCTGTCGCTGGGGTTGACGGCCCAGCACTTCCTCATGACAAAGTACAGCTCCTGAGGACAATCTGCAGGTTTCTCCAATCGCTCCCCGTCTTGTTCGACACGCCACAAAATCTGGACCAAAAAGAGCAAAACCTTGCTGTGATACCAGAAGTCTGAGTCATTGGTGTAACAAACAGCCGGCGGGTGGAGACACACACATTCCAAGTGCGTCAACAAATGCGTTCGCTGACACGACGAAAACAACATTCAGACAGTGGCGTCAACATGTACCTGTCTCCCTGACAGCCCAAACCAAGGCTCCTCGCAGTAGGTGAACATTTCCCACATGGTGACACCAAACATCCAGACATCAGAGGCATGGGAGAAAGAGCCGATACGTAGACTTTCTGGGGCACACCTGGAGAAAGGGTTGTTGTTATATAGATTAAAAGGTTGATTCTTGTTCATTTAGCTGATAATTATTTACACCAATGAAAATCCTAATTGAGTGGCTAATATGTTTTTAATGTCCAAAGTCAGCACACTAATAATGTGATCGCTCAGGTTGCTTTAAAAAAAAGCAAAATTGCTGTTACCAAGTAGAATTTTAGCAGGTTCAAAAATCATACTAGATAATGAAATCAGCATCTCCCAGGGAAGCATAAGGTGAAATAAAAATCCATTGCAGTCTGCTGCATTGAATTTGGGTTGATAAAAAAAAAAAAAAAAGTGGACTAACACTAGAATGTACACGCATGCAGTTAAAAAGTCAACAAATTTTTCCCTCCACTCAAATTTCTATTAATAAGCTTGGGTTTAGCGCCCTGTCAGCAGCTAGCTTCTAAGCTAACCAAGCTATGTTATATTTTGAGTGGACATGGTGACCTTCCGGCAGAATACCTGAAGTCTACATTGTTCTCTCGAGCCACGGATATTAGAAAAAACACAAAACAACTTATGTGTAAAAATCATTCTTGGTACAGTTTTGAAGAAACTAAATTCTGGGTGTTTTCAACAGCTTTAAGGCATAAAAATAAATAAACAAATGCTTAAAACACAGCAAAACATTCATTGATTTTTGTGCAGTTGAGCAACTTGATATAATTTTTTTTTATTATTTGCTGATGTAAGCATATATTTTCTTGTCAAATGCCAAACTGAATCATAACAAAGTGTCCCGTCAACTAACCATGCAAACGGGATCTTTCTGTGTGGTCCCATGACATAATGGTCTCTATCTTGACTTAAGCCTCTCATCAGACCAAAGTCTCCAATTTTCACCACCTCCTTGGAAGACAGCAGCACGTTTCTGGCAGCCAGATCCCTGTGGATAAACCTCCGGGTCTCCAGATAGTCCATACCTGCCACAATCTGGGTGGCAAAAAGCCAGAGGCGCAGCAGCGGGTACTCGTACTGACGGGCACGCAGGGTGTCATATAATGAGCCCAGAGGGGCCAGCTCTGTTACCTAACGTGGAAAAAAAACAAAACAAACAAAAAAAAAACAAGACAATGTGCATTGCTGTGCTAGAAAAGAAGCTTGAATTTTCTAATAAACTTAAAGAAATCATTCACCATCTTCAGGGGATGTGTGAGCACAACGCCGTAGAGTCGGATGATGTTGGGGTGGTCCAACGACTGCATGGTGGTGACCTCCTGCAGGAAGTCTGTGAGGGTTTCATTCTGCCTGGACATATTGCTCTTCAGTGATTTAACAGCCACTGGTAGCTGTGGATCAGTGCATACAGCCACATACAAAACCACATTAACCAACGAGTGATAAATATGAACCGAGTGTACTGCCTGAACCTTCCACAGACATGCTTTAGTTGCAGAAACTATAGTCTCATTCATTCATTGCTTTTACTGTCTTATCTCTGGAGGTACTTCCAGAAACCATAAAAGCCAATAAAAGAAGAAAAAAAAAATGCATGGGTTTTTATTCAGGCTTTGAAAAATCTAGCTGTTAAATGTAGCCCAGTGGAAACTGGAATATCTCACAAATGTATAAATCACAAAGGTATTCATCCAAAAACGACATGAAACAACAGAACATGATACTTGAACTGATATTTAACATATTTAACAATAAAATGACATTAAAAAGACGGCCATGTTGTTTTCCATGTGCTTTCTTACCGCTCGGCCTGTGGGTGTGCGCCACTCGCCCCTCCTCACCACTCCAAAGGACCCGGAGCCCAGCTTCTCCCCAAGAACCAGCTCGCTGTCCTGGATCAGACGTGGCGGAGTCCTCCCGACGCTCTCTGCTGACTGAAATGGACCACCTGTGGCGAACTGTTCCCCTCCCTCTGGACCTCGATTGCTGAACACCTGTGTGCATTAATGTGTTCATTAAAAACTCCACACTTTAAACACGAGCTTTGCTTTAACTTGAAGTGTTCAGCGAAGATTTCGATGTTGGACATGACAGACCTTGGGGGCCCATTGCCGTGAGCGTGACGCTGTCTTGTATCTCTTTAGGGCCTCCCACAATCTTCTTTGTGCTGCAAAACAAACAAATAAACAAACATAAAAAATATGGCTATCAGAAGCGTGAAAGACATGATGCATATTATTGTAGTACCTCTTTATCTCTGTATTTTCTACATAGAGATAACAGGTACAGTAAATCAGAGTGGTGACCTAAATCTGAGAGAGGACCAGTATATAAGGACACATCTTCACTTCTGAGTAAAGTCACAGTGAAGGCTCTGATAAGCAAAGGGGAAAGATCAGGAGCAACATGTGGTCCGTAACTTTTTATGGCCTGAAGGTTTCATTTAGGACAATCAGGCTGCTCACATGTGGTTAGGAGATGTTGATTAATGTCAACACCACAAATCGTTGGGGAAAACTGGTTCATATAGAGGTTACAAGAATAAAAAAAAACAATATCTATGCTGACAAATATTATGTGTGTAATGTTTCGTTACTTACATTTTAGAGAATGAAACAAAAATCATCAACAAAAGGTATGAAAACAACCGACCCGTGTGAAGTTACAGTTATGGTCAATAGTTTACATACACTTGTATAAAACATAATGTCATGGCTTGTTTCCAATAAGTTCTACAAGTCTTATTTTTCTGTGATAGAGTGATCGGAACACATACTTGTTTGTCACAAAAAATATTCATAAAGTTTGGTTCTTTCATAAATTTATTATGCTGCCTGATAAAATTTGAAATCAGTCTTTTTGCTAAAATCGGACCAATATCTGATATTGATACTGGATCGGGACATAACTAGTATATGGTAACACTGACTTGCTCCAAACACATTACGTTTTCTTAAAGCTTAAATATAAATCGATCTCCTAATTATTTCTTGGCATTAAAGAAAAAGAATCTTAATGCTGAAATAAATTTATGGGGGGAAATATGGGGAATCGGGTATTGTTGTGATTTATTTCAGTAAATAAACAGTATTTCTGTAATTTTATAAATCAATAATTTCTAATACGTTTGATTTGAAAAACCCAGTTATCTTAATAAAAGGATTGAAAATGTTTGTGTTAAAGTTTCTAACCCCTTCAGTGTACAAATAATGTGCAGAGTTTAATCTATGAAGCATTTTTCATTTCTATGAGGCTCTATTTGTACACCGCTATTAAGCCAAAAAACGGACTGATGAGTTTCTGAAGTTCATTTTTCTCCACTCTATCTGTTAAAAACTAAATATAGAAGTTGAAAAATTCAGCACAGATTAGGTTGAAGATTTCATGTGAAGGAAACACAACAAAACAAAAATAAATAGTCTAGATTGAAAAGAAAAGATTGTATTTGATGGAAGCCATTCTAAGAATTCCTGACACAGCATATATTATCCAAACGGTTTATAATCTCTCATTTGACAAACGATTCTTTAAATTGTTATTATTATTATTATTATATTAGAATGAGGTTATTCATACCCTGCTGATTTTTACTGCGAGTTAGTGTGAACACATACCAATTAGTCTTAGTTATAAAGCTAATTTCACCTCCTTCCAAATTCCTCAATATAAGCTTTGGTTCACCAAACATAAAAACCCAAACTGCGCTGTGATGTCATTATGTTTCTGTATTGGTAATGGCTTGCAACTATACTATCGGTTCCCTTTTTTCTTTAACTTGTAAATAGTTCATAAATCTTCTTAAATGTTCGCTATTTTGCTGGGTGGTTTTAGTTTAATTCCAAAAGCCTTTTTAAAGACTATTTGCTGAAATATCTTTGGGTTGGAGTTGAATTCTGTCAATAAGTTTCTGTATGTAAAATAGAGGTTGTTTTGGATTTACTTTTAATATGTGTGCAGAGTTGAGATGAGTTCTTAAATCACTCATCTATTGTTCTAACAGGCTGGTGTTTACAGGACAATATCTGACAGACTGACACTTATTTAATTATATATAGTTCAACATTGAATAACTTAAATGCAGTATCGCAATTTTTTTTTAATCCTCTTGGTTTAAATCAAAACACAGATGATTGATGGATGATAAACTGATTTGTTTCCACCCCAGAGGTGGAATTATGACTTGCAGAAATAAAATAACAAAAATTGTTTGACTAAATTATCTAAAATAAAAGGGAGCATTAAAGCTCCACATTGTATAAGTGAAATTTAAGATTATTATTTATTTTCAAGGCATTTTTTTGTTTTCCTATCAATAAAATTACTAAGGTAAATGAACATGACCTGCCTATGTTACATCCTAGATATCAATTACTTAAAATCTTAAGAAGACTTATTATAACTTTCTTTAATAAAAAGCCAAGATTGGTCTTTTTCAGCTCTGCTGTTTTAACTCAGCTCAAATGTACACAGTAGAGATAAACTAATACATCAGCCAGCAGACGTTAGCGTTTTTCTCTAGCATCAGCGTTTGCCGATACATGCATGCATTCATTGACTGATCAGTGCATTCAGCAGCCATGCTGTGAGATCATGTGGAGTACATGCATTTCCACTCCCTCTATTCTCTATTCATTCTTAAAGTTTGGCTTAATTTGTTGATTAAAACGAAACTTCTATGACATTCATTATCATTACTTTATTTTTAATCATGTGGAGAAAGAAACTGCAAAATCAGCTTCAAAAATCATCCTACAAAATTAGCAGCACATGTCGGGGGGGTCGGTTAGACAGATCGGTATCAGCCTGAAAGCAGCTGTAGTAGTCATCCGCTTTCGCTAAGTTATGATGAATAGCCTGTTTCTATACAGTGTTGTATCAAGTCTGAGGATCCTGAAGCGCTTTACATCACATTCCGTCATCCATGCGCTAATGGTGGTAGACAAAATCGTAGCCACGGCTGCCCTGGGGCGGACTGACAGAAGCAAAGCTGCTATACAATCGGCGCCATCAAGCCGACATGGAGGGTGAAAATCCCAAGGAGAAAACAATGAAAACAGACTGAGCAAGTTATATATAAAATAAAAAAAAAAAAAACACAACACACAGGAACCAGAAATACACCAAACTGCTCACTTTTAAAGGCCAGTAAGGTTCTGTAAGTAGAGTGACATGTTTCTGTATCAGTTTGACTTAGCATGAAAATAGCAATAGCATGACAATAGCATGAAAAAATAAGCAATGTATACAGTTATTCATACTGCAAAACGAATTGCATTGCTTGGTTAAATAAAAGGTTAAACTAAACTATATATTACAAGGATCTTAAATAATAAATGTTTGGAGTTTATGAGGGGTTCACAGAATCTTAATTCATGTATTTTATGTTTTTAACTATTTGTGCTGGAGAAGCTATTCTAGCATCCAGATTTTTGCCACTGTTGTTTTTGTCTTACCCGCTTCATTGTAACTTAAAAGCTGCCTGTTTTCTTTTTTCCTAACACTCTGTCTCCCTCTGCTCCTCCTTTCCATTGCAGCCTTCGCTGTCTGTGCCTCTGCACTCCTGTGTGATGACCTTAAAAAGTCTTCAGGCTGGTAATGAGCAACACGAACCGCACGGCTTGTAGTTCACTGCTTATGGATTTATGTTCAGGGAGGGGTACATATTTTTACCTTTTATAATATTAGCCATCTTTTTTTTTTTTTTTTTTTTAGCTCTGAGCGAAATTTTATACAAGAAAATGAAACGGATAAGGAACAAGGGTGCTACAAACATTGTATTGACAAATACATGCTAATTCCACATCAGAACTCCACAGCTTTCTTGACATAACTCAATGCATGTCACTAGCTATACTGACTAACATGCAATGTCTGATCCTGTAACACACATGGCCAACCGGCTTTTTCTGCCACCCCAAACCATTACTAAGTTTTTAAAAATCTACAAATGTCGGGGTTTTGTGTGGCAAAGCTCACATAGTAAAACGTGAAAAACATATGCATGACTCAACATAATCTTAGTGTGGTTACAAACAAGCACGAACACAGAATGGGGTGCCTGTGCTTTCTGATGCAGCTCTGAGTCACTGCACATATGACTACTTTAAAAAAATGAATGATGCATAAAATTATTCATACAACATGCTTGGCAACTGAAAAGCACATATTCAGCTTTTAGTCATTTGAAAAGAATTTGTGAACAATCTAAACAGCTATAACCAAAAAATAAGGCTATTTGAAGACATCAAAGCAGACTTCAGTAAAATGAACACTTCAAGCTCTTCCTTCTACCATAGAGATCCTCGTTAAAGAGAGAAAATTCTTTTGTTTCATTGGAAGACAAGCAGGTTTCCATCTTTCATCTGTTCAAAGCCATACCTGGCTTGCTGATTCCAATCTGCTCGAGATCAGACTCCTTGACGTAGTTGAAGTGCTCCAGTCGTGTTATGTTGAGGCCGTCTCGGACCCGGAGGTAGAACTTCTCCAACTGGACCTCAGCCAGGAGCTGGTACAACCACTGAGTGTCCTGGTCCATCAGCATGACCTGGCCCTGACACGCCTGCAGGCATAAAAACAAATGAGTTAAAAAAATCTTATCCACACATTAAAAACTCTTAGAAAACATATTAAAAATCATGCTCCATTTCGTGTATCTCTATTTGATAAAGACCTTGTTTAATAAAGCATCCTCTCTAATCTAAAAAAAATGAAATCCCTTGTGTGGCTCGTTAAGATGCTTTTCATTGCAACTTCAATGTTTGAACAGTTTGCTGTTACTAAGCATAAAAAAAAATCAGTTATTCTCAGTATACCAAGTCTACTAGTGTACCTCATGAAAACTCAATCTATTCAAGTAATTCAATTAAAATCAAGCATACAGTTCCTGTACTTTTGATTATTTTGGAGCCAAATAGAATAAAATAATCCCTTAACTTTAAAACTTAACATTGGCAAAAAGCCACAGAAGTTAAAGTAGTATCAATTAATATATATAAAAAAGGAGAAACGCAGAACACTTTCATGTTTATATATTTTAGTGTTTGTGATTTTCCTCCTGTTAATCAGTGTCATCCACATTCCTGCAGGAGCTTCTGCGACATTATGGAAAACTAGGAGGTGGAAATGTAAGCATGCCTGTGCTTCAGAGCCACCAGTTTGACCGGATCCTGCAAAGACAGCTTTTCTAAACAACTGAAGTGTTGAACAGGCACAAAGACTCAATACTGACCCATACTGTGGGTGATCTGGGCTTCATTTCCAGTTTCACTTTTGGCCATTGTTACGGTAAATATTGATAAGGAAGGAGTTGCAAAGATATGCTGTAATTTCAGCCTCCCACTCCTCCCGAAGTTACTGAATACAACTATAAATCCGCCTTATCAACACATCGCTCAGCAGGTTTGACTCGGGAAGCATAAATTTTATCCTGTCTGCCACAGTGGGATAAATTAAACTCTGTAGGAAGCATTTTAAGTATTAAGGCAGCTAAAAATTAGTGATTCGAAGGATGAAACCTACAAGCACAGACTTGTGCACATTTAAGGGGCAACTCCCAGTTAAAGAAGCACAAATATTAAGCAAGCCCAACTCTTTCCTGTATTCAAATTCATAATAAATAAATAAAATAAAAATACATCACAAGAAGATGCACCCCACTGAACAGAGAGGTCTGTAACCAGCAGGCCTTTTTGTGTACAGAGGGATGAATGTTTAACCTGTTCAGCTACTGAAAAAATCCTCCCAGCCTGAAGGTATGTGTGTGACCATGAGCTCAGTTATTTATGAAGCTTAAAAAGTCACCCGAATGACTGCTCTTGTCCTATTTACTGCTTTAATTTGTTACCTTGATGAGAAATATCCAACGTTTGTTTGCTTTTGGTGATTCTTGCGTGTGAGTAACTCAAAATGAACCTATATAGGAACACCTCACTCATGCATAACATTTATACTCATAATGCCAGCAACACTTTTATATCAATTCATACCAGTAAACTAATCCTCAAACCAAAGTCAACAGTTATACCAGAAATAATAATATATAAAGAGAGAGAGAGAGAGAGAGAGAGAGAGAGAGAGAGAGAGAGAGAGAGAGAAATAATACTTATTATTTGATCTAAAACCAGGCTCACCGTTAATCAAAAAGGCTGGGTCCTGCTCTCTTTAACCACACAGGGACTGTATCGGATGATTCATGTCGGCACCGAAACCTGCTATCTCGACGGAAGAATCTGGAAACTGACCCTAAATCCTGGTTCGGATCCTGGTCGCTTGTGTTTTCGTTATCCACCGATCACCATGCAAGTGAAAACAGCGCGCTTCTACCGTTGAATTTTATCAATAGAGTCGATCGATTATGATGGTTTTCTTTCGTACAATAAGTCGCACAAGGTGTTCTTGTGATCTACCTGTGTGTTTCCAGCGACTCCCTCCTCCTCTCAGCTGACCACACCCCTTCCCGAGTTTTCTCACCTGAGCTTTGAACACAGCAGATTCTTGGTGGGGTCATTAAACACTCAGCTATCCTGCTGGCACTCTGTCAATACATGCCAATACACACAAATAATAAATAATACAAAACAGACCTAAATGTAGATGATTCCTATTCTTACTTGAAACATATTTGCCAGTAAGAAAACACAATGTTTTTAACTGGTTGACACAGAAAAAGACATCCACATTTAGTTTAAGCCCCAAACACTTTTATTTTGTTATTCTGTAATTGCAAAAAAGTGTAGATAATTAAACGTCTGTTAGGCCTACCTTTTAAATAAAGTTATATTCCATATATTGAATCGCTATTTTTTAGATCTAGCTTGAGATTTTTTGATAGATGTCGGTTTAACAGACAATGTAAGGGTTCTAGAAAAGCTAACAAGCTCCTCCAAAGTTAGTTAGTTAGTTAGTTAGTTAGTTAGTTAGTTAGTTAGTTAGTTAGTTAGTTAGTTAGTTGGATGGAGGGATGAAATAAATCTCAGCCTGCCATTGTTTAGACGCAGACAGTGGTGGCTAGTCATTAGTTATATTTACTCACTTTACATTTAATTGAGTGAATTAAAGAAAAAAGAACTTAGATAGTACTTTTTACTTTTACTTGAGTAAAAAATGACACAGTAGCACTACTATTATTTGAGTAAAAATTCTGTCTACTCCAAACATTGTGAATAATAAAAAGCTTTTTTAAACAAATATGAACCATTAGGAGAGATACTTTCTTCTTTTTTTGTTATTTTTCCAGCTGCTGTCTCTCATGTCATTTGGAGGTTGAGTAAAAATACAATAAAAACAAGCTTCTTTTTAGATTTTATAGCTCAAAGTTTGAATTTTGAATAGTGTTCATTCTACCTAAATTATTTGTTCTGTAATTATTGTATTTTATATCCTTATTTATATTATTAGTTGAAAAAGCAGTGTTTGTGTTGTAATTAATATGATGTAAAAAATAAGTAAAAATATGATGAAGTAGTGCTACACTTACATAAGTACAATTTTTGGGTATTCTACCCACCTCTAGATATAGAAGGAAATATTAATTTTCCCCCACCACCAGAAAAAAAAAAATTATTAATACCATTTTAAATCTTGGGCACAACAATCCTTGTTATTTTTTGTTGTATCCTGCTTGCTGCCTGTTTCTTATGCTCTCTTGTTTGTTTGGACACATCCGAAAATTTGTTTTATCTGCCGCATGGCTTCTATTATAATTACTTGCATTTAAGTCATAATGGTTTAAAGTTTATTATTCTAAAAGTTACTTTATTCTTTGTGTTTAATCACATTCAGACAAAGACCAAACCTGTCAACAGCAACGAGTCAACAGTTGAATGCAAATATTTTTCTGTCCATCTCTCTCTCTGCCATACCTGCTGTCGTCAAACAGGTTTAACCAGATTCTTTTCTTTTTGTTTTTTTTCTTCAGGAAGCAATGCAAACCCGGCAGCACACCGAATGACCTGTCTTAACTCTGCACTTCCTGGTACAGTACCTTTCCAACACTACTCTCTGCTCTTTGCCTGAATTACCTAACACACACACACACACACACACACGCACACACATACAAAAGACTTCAGTGGAGCGGCATTTGTAATAGGAGTGGCCTTAAGTATTTATATTCCCATGTCTTTCATGCATTTTACAACTTAAACAGCTAAATGAGCCACAGAAAAAATATGACAAATGAACATGACACTGTGTGGTGTAAAGTCTGGTATCCTTAATGAAATAAAACAATGAAATACAATTAAATATAATTCTAAAATCCTTTATAGATATTGTAAGCATCACAACAACGCCTGTATTTGAAATAAAATCAGTTATGTGGCATTTAAGAGTCAAAAAAGGAGAGGATGCCATTGTGTTTACACTCTTACTCTCTCAGTGTCAGTTTACAGTCAATGAAACTCAGAGTTTCATGTGGGACACATGTGATGAGAGAAGCTTTCACGGGAAACATTTTAGTGTGAATATAGTTGATGCGCTGAGGAAAGAAACATGAAACCTGCCTAAAGTGACTGAAAG
The DNA here is from genome assembly GCA_034780135.1 of Jordanella pulchra. NCBI lineage: Eukaryota > Metazoa > Chordata > Actinopteri > Cyprinodontiformes > Cyprinodontidae > Jordanella > Jordanella pulchra. The sequence goes on along the minus strand of JAUZNJ010040681.1, from coordinate 1,380 downwards.
CACACAGACAACAAAAAGAGAGAACCAAATCTGCCTCCAGTATGGGCAGTGGTCCCAGTCTAATTATATAGGACAAAAAGCTGCAATATAAAAACTCCCAAAGATATAGAAAATTTGTTTAGTTTATTTAAATATTCGATATAGGTTATAAAATAATACTAACGGATCTCAATGGGTAAAATAATTAAATCCTGTATCATAAAGATTGACAAAGGTTGCTCTGTAGGTGCTGTTTTTTACCCATCATCCCTCACTTTAAATCACAGTTTACTTTATTTGCACAAAAATAAAGTTACAATCAATACACAATTATATACACATATAAAATAAGCAACATATTATATAGTTACCATAAAATAAACAATTGCACTGTGTGTCATTCACTCAGTTTTATATTGGGCCACTGCAGCATCATCAGGTTTTTAAAAGGGCCGCATCAACTATATAAATCAAACCTTTGTTTTCTTCATTTCTTTTACATAGGTAACACTGCTCTGGTAATATAATCCTATTTATTCATCAGTGTTAGCCACTTTGTACACTTTAAAGAACATATATACATTTTTAAAGGCTGATGCTGATATTATTTTGAGAACCTTACCGATCAATGATATGTGCTGCAGATATTTTGGGGTTAATTCTTAGAGCAGATATTACTTTTTCTTTCTCCATTTTCATGATAAATTGATAATAATTTTATTTTTTTTTTTTACCAAAGTCTCAGTTTAAACAAACACACAAACATTAAATAAACAAATCATAACAAAAAAATAATTGATAGGAAATGGAGCCATGCGAATGCATGCACTTCATCCTCAATCTTAAGGCATGGTTGCTGAAGGCTCAAATGAATCGGTGAACACATGGCACATATTAGTCGATGTATAAACAAGAAAAAGAAATGCTAAAACTGGCTAAAAATATCAGTGCATTGTTCTATTTTTACTCTTTTTATGAAAATATAACGTTTTTGGCTCTTGAGGGTCGGATACATTTGTAATGAGGGGCCTCATTCATTCTTATATCTTATAAAATAATTGCTTCACTTTTTAATGATAAGATAACTGTGTTTTTAATCACGTGGTTTTAGCTCATTTTCACTAGCTACTTTCAAACCATATGACTCTGACCTTTAAAAACCCCCCACATTGAACCTTACTGCTAACAGGAAGTAGGTTAAATGATCCTGAGTAGAAGTTATGGCTCCAGTCTAAAGTAATTAAAAACCAATGAGAACCAAAGTCACTGACATTTATCAGACTTTGCAACGCATGAGGGACTCAGAAGTTAAAACACTCGTTTCATGATCTATCTATCTATCTATCTATCTATCTATCTATCTATCTATCTATCTATCTATCTATCTATCTATCTATCTAT
>JAUZNJ010040680.1:0-10285 GCA_034780135.1 Jordanella pulchra | reverse complement strand
TTCGAATTCTACCGGCATTTAAAAATATGTAAGCATTTGGGAGCGCGGGCGCTCCCATCGTCCGTAAAGGGTTAACTAACCTCACAAACACCACCTGCTGTTTAAATCGTCCTTCATGGGGAAAGTAAACAGAGGAATAATTACACATCCTGAAAAATAGAACATATTTTGGCAAGTTCTAGAAAACCAGCTCTTGCACCAGAATAATGTTGGTGGAAAACGGCTACTATTAAACTGTAGATTTCTAAAACTTTCCGCTGATTATAGCTATTAGTAAAGAAATTAAGACTAGATTTCTTTTTATGTATTTATTTGTGAGATATAAGGGGTATTTCATGGTTTATCATCTCAATTAGAGACCTAATTTTAAAGAACAGATATATGATGTTGTAATGGTGGTTAGTGCTGCCCTGCGAGTACCCTAAGATCTATTTACACAAGGCTTCAGTTACTGAGCTCGCCACAAGAGACTCGATAACCAAACCTATAGCATTGTCATTCCATTGCTTCTAACTTGTGACCTTTCCTTTTGTAGGCAAACTTGACCCTTTGATTGTTTTTTGTGTATTCATGGGTAAATGGCACTTCATGGTACTCCTGCTGTCCTGTAATGTTTAGCTTTTGGACAACAGTGTGGTCAAGAATAGAACTGTGGTCACAATTGGTCACTTGACCAGTGTCAGATAGCATGTATGTGCTTTTGTGTGTCAGGGGAGATAACGGTTATCCTTATGGTGGGTGCAGTGCTGGTCATTGTGAGCCATCTGGAAGGCAACAGCAGTCCAGCCAGTTCAACAGACAAACAGTGTTCACATGCCCATGCCATATTTTAGCATAAGCAGGTTTTTTTTGGTTTACTTTTTTGCACCAATGCCTCAGCGATCCCCACTGTGCTGTGATATTTTTGTCATGATGTACACTTTTTCTCTGGTTAGTTTTTTCTTTTCTCCACTGCTCTCCCTTTTTTACCGACTCTACACAGATATTCTGTGGTCAGACAGGCATGAATTGTATTCATCTCCCTTTTAGTGCTCACTGTTCTTCCTCTTTAGCATCAATGTGCAAAAACTGAACACCCTCCCCCCCCCAAAAAAAAAAAACAAAAACAAAAAAACAGGAAAATAAAACGGATCTCTTGAGATAAAACACCTTCCCACTTTTCTGGATCTTCAATTTGGTGGTCAGTCAGCCAAGTCAGTTGCAGACAGACAGTCGGACTGATGACAGGCAGGTGGGGGATAGCAGACAGATAGCAGCTGGCTCGTGGATCGAAGGAAGTCAAGCTTTCATTTCACAGCAGGAAAAAGAATGATGGAGTTGAAACTGAATAATTGAGCTTGTTGAAGCTGAGGGGGTAACTTGGGGAATTCATTCTTTGTACAGAGGTAAATGTATTTGCCGTGACCGGTCTTTATGTAAATCTGTGAGTGACAGGGCTTTGAATAAATTGAAAAGTAGGCTTGTTTCTTTGCGCGTGTTAGTTTGTCTGAATTACAAAGTCAGATGTGCACATTACAAACCCTGTTTAAAGATGGTTTCTGCAAATCCAAGGATAATGAGGAGTTGGTGACGCTTTAGCTTTGGATGCAAAGCACACAGAAACATCCATGAAATACAGATGGTAGAAGTTGTAAAGGAGTACCCACATATTTAAAACATGACTGAAAGCTTCATTCCAGTAAGTCAATAAAAAAAAAAATTCTTGAATTAACTTACTGAACAATATTTCACCCTCTAGGTCAACAATAACTTTTTAAGCTAATTTTGATTTATTTTTAAATTTGATCAGATAAGTATCACATTTTGCCAAAAAGATTTATTTATAATACAAAAAAATCTCTATTTAGGCTTAAACAATCATAGCAAAAATTGATGATTTCCCTCTACAAGGTATGCTGGTTTTAATGGATCATGGCCTAATAAGCTGGATGTTTCCAGAAGGCTGCATAAAAGCGGTTCAAGTAAAAGATAAGTGTAAGAAAAAGTTGTGCAAGCTACAGAGATATCCAAAACTTGGGGAGTGATCAATCGCCCCAGTTGAGTCCATACTCTTCATTGACATGCCTCTTCGGTAGACATTTCATGATCAGAAATCTCTTTTGGATTTATTTAATGTATATAATAAAACATAACATTTTCTTAATGTTTCATTAAGAAAGAAATCACCAACTAAATTACATATATGGAACTAAACTACTGAAATGAGTCTATATTTACCATATTCTTCCAGTAGATATAATTTCTTTAAAGCTTTAATGAAGTGGTTCATTTATTTGTCCACCATGCCTTGTTATGGTACAGTGGATGCGCTCTGCATGAAGAAAACATAAGTTATGTAGTTGAAAGGTCCCTGCAGCATAGTGGGAACTCTTGTGCGTTTCCAGACCAGATCCCACTGCTGTAGAATGTGTGCCACGTGTGAATGGCTTCCTGTGTATCCATGTGTGCCAGCGTACATTGCCTTTGAATGGGGTGCCTGTGTGAATTTGCTGGGTGTGTAGTTGCAGAGACAGTTGATGTGTTGATAGGTTTGTATGAGTATCAGGGTCCTTTGATATCCTATGTAAATACTGAGCCCTGATTCACCTTGACCAAGTTGTAGTTCTGTGTCAATCCAATAAGATTTGAGCAGCCTAAAGTACTTCTCATCTCATACTGCGTTTGTTTGTCTGCATTTTGTTGAATATGTTAAATGTAAATTTTTTTTTCCCACCCTTTTTCCTTCTTAAGTACATGACAAGAATTGGCTGATCTTAGCTCTTCGATTTTCAAGAAGGTATTTAATAAATTTCTTGTAAAGATTAAGAAAAATATGTCAGTGAAAAAAAACAAACAAAAAACATCAGCTCCAGGTTTTACTATAGTATACCTACAGTGTACCCTCTCCTATAGTATACCTTAAGTAGTGTTGGCTTACGTCAGCTGGTTAATTAGTCGTCTACGTGTTCAGCCTGTGAATGATGACTGAACAGAAATGTCACCCTTAGCTTCCCAAGTGTAGTTGGAAAGTATTTTTAGCTTAATATCAGTCATGGGAATGCTCATTTAGCTTAAAGACAATGATTGTTTAAAAACAAAAAAATCTCCCTAACTCCCTTTCATTTTAACAAAGTAAAAATGTAATAGTTTTCTTGTAGCCAGGTGACTAGCATTACACAGCTGCAGGTGGGGCGATTGCTGTTCTCTGAGCTGCAAACATCTGGAGCTAGTTGAAGTCTCTCTGGTACTCTCTACTGAATGCTTTTCAAACTGAAAATAAAGCTCAACATCAGCTATATTTTGTTTTTGTGTAGTCTCACACTTTTGTGCTGTTAGGTTTATATAGCAAGTCAGGAAGTAGTAGATTAGTCAGGCTATCTGCCCAGGTTGTTGACTTTTGTTTCAAAATGGAATGGCCTAATAAAACTAGAAATGGCTTATTACTTAAGATTCAGTTACTCTGTTTTTTTTATATAAAAGTAAAAACAAACAGAAGAATGTGTCATTTTATTTTTTTGACAAATAGAAAACAAACCGTGTTCCGGCTAGCTAGCAGTGCTCTGAAACAAGTGGAGGAGGGGCAGTGCCCAGTACAGCAAAAGATCTATTTATCATAAGAAGTTTGGTGCAAGGCAACATTATACAAAAGCTTTTTTGAGACTGTAACTTTTAAAACTTTGGTAGATGTTAAAACTTGTAACCTTTCTCTGCACCATCAGATTATATTTGGAGCTTTTAGAAAAGTCTTGCTAAACAGTCATGGTATTTTTCATGACTTGCTTGTCCTGACTTAGAGCAGTTTAAATCATCGTTTTGTGGTTGAGTGTAGCACAGGCTCCCTTAAAAACATTGATGACACAAAAGGATTTATGACTCCTGTGTGCTGTAATCTGGAATGAGTAGACCATTTAGTAAGTAAAGATTTAGTAGTTCTAACAACAAAACTGTCCTTACAAATTAGAACTAAATATGAGTTATGTTTTGTTTATTCCTAGATAAAAGTTAATTGAAGAAATATTCAAACTACTTTTTATGAAATATTATTGTTATGAATTTCAATCAAAATTCAGGATGGTTTAAATTTTGTGTTTTTGGTTTGTTTTCCTCAACCAATGATAACATTTTCTCGCTTGCTCTGCACAACCAAAGCCAAGTACTGGATCAAAATTGACTTATGTGGGTGTTTTTTAAATCTATTCTTTTGCAGTGTTGGCCAGTTTCCGAGGGACCGTCCAGCATGGCCTCCCGCTGGAAATTGGAGACACGGTGCAGATCCTGGAGAAATGTGAAGGTATGCTACACACAGTGAATAAATACAACAAGCTGTTTTCTCAGAAAGCAAAGGAAATTAGAGATGAAACAGAATACTTGATGCAAGGACATCATTTGCTTCCGCTTGAGTGTATACCCAGGAACATGCAGAATCACTTCTGGTTCTCACGAAAATGTTGGATGTCCACTCTTTTCATAATTTTCACCATTAAAACTCTTAGGATGAAAAATATTTTTCTTTTACATTAATGTAGACTGGATATAGTTTTTAAGAAAACCATTGCGTCCCTTGAAGTATTTGATATATTACAAACACAAACTTTTGTGTATTTTTTGAGTAAAACGAAAGCAGCAAAGCCCCAAAATTAAATACAATTTAATTAATCTCTTTCACAGGACACCTAATTAGAAATTAAAGTAAACTGTGGTTAGGGGGATTATTTTGTTTTGACGCAATAAGGAAGCTGCTTAGAGCTGAGGTATCAAAATGTGAAACAGTTCAAAGGCCATGAATGCTTTTGCAGAGATATGTTATGATACAATATCTGCTGAAAACTAAGCAGCATATCCTTCATGATAAAGGCCTGCAGAGATTTGTGCTAGCCATATTTTCCTGCAGCACAGACTTTTCCCCAACATCCTGAGTCTGTTTTTCTCTTCTGCTCTCTTCCCTTTTAGAATCACCCGTTGATTTTCTTTATTTTCGATGGCTCTCCACTTTCTTGTGCTTTTCTCTTAGTTTCTTCTTGCCTTGCCTGTTGTGACTTTTTGAGTTTCAGAACAATCTGAAATCATGTCATTGCAAGGCAGCGCTTTCCCCACAAATAACCAGTCGTGCACAAACACAGTCACCTCGGCCTCTTCCGGAGCTTGTTTCTCACTTCCTTTTTGGAGATACAAAAGCATACTCACACATAGGCACACACACGCACACACATTCACTGAAAGACAGCAGGCAGTCATGCATCTTGCCAGTCAGAGGGATGTGATATTGTGGTAAGGGACCCAGAGGAAGTAGACAATAGCTGAGCCAGTTGAATGCTTTGCCCAGAAGGGAGGAACTAAATCAAAATCCTGCCAACAGCGAAGAGACAGGGGGACCAGCTTTTGTCAGCAGAAGAAACGGACTAATGGCTCTGACTCATGTTGATACTATTGACACTTCTAAACACACAAGCTAGCAGAGTGTCTGTAATGGCTGCCAACTCCTGTCTGATAATATACCACCTCAGCTATTGATTTTTGTCTCGGCCATAAGCTTTGTTTTCGTAACTTCATGCACTCCGTGAATACATAGACTCCTGTAAACTGATTAGAAAGGCAGAGAGGCTTAGCCTGGCAAAGCATCGAAGCCCCAATGTTTTTAAAGGATAGTTCAGAAATGTTAGAGAGGACCTGTTTAACGCAATGATTCCCAAAGTTGGGGCCGTGACCCCAGTTAGGTCCTTGATCAACCATTATGGGATCTTGACATCCAATACAGGATTTAAACTAAACAATAAACATTTACGTTAATGTGGTTAAAGATATAAAAGCATCACTTACAAATGATAAAACCCAACAAGTTTAGTGGTTGATGCAGTTTGTTATGTCATTACACCTGTTATTTGATTTTGTAGAGATGTTTTCGACCAATAGTTTGGGTCATTGGTTGACTCTGGTACCATTTTGGGGGTTAGAGGCTGAAAGTTTGAGACCCTCCTGTTTAATGGATATAAACCCCCGATAAGTATCGGGATAAACTGGGGTAAAAATACAAACTCCATCGAAGCATTATGTAGAAGTAAATAAAATGTATAACATAACTATATTTTCTTTATTAAAAGTGGAAAAGCAACAGTTTGACATAACTATATGAAGTCTTTACTGTCATTATGCAACAATAACGATATTTCGCTGAAAAACAGGCTCATTAATGTCATTTTATAAAGAGGCATGAATTAAAAACACTTTATAAAAACAAAATTAGCATCCTTAGTGGAGAGTTTAGAAATGTAGAAAGACGAAAACATATGTGTATGCTCACAAAATACACAAATGGAATTGCCCAAAAAGCAGGAGCTAAACCCATAGGAGGAAAAGAGAGTAAAACATTAGTCCTACATCGAACAGAAATATTCATTTTAACATTTAACATTATTGACATTGTAAGATTTTCTAAAATCATGCAGCCCTTCTGTATTTTTTCTTTACACCCTGCAGTATGGCTGTTTAGCTGGCATTCAGCTCTTTGCTTACCAGTCGAGTTTTAAGCAGCATTACCTTAGTGAGAATGATGGGTGATTTAGTTTCCATACTATGACTCTCCCTTATTTAATTTTTAAATACTTTAATTTATATAAATGTATATGTATTTATTCTTGAAAGTAGAAAAAGCCCACTGAAAAATCATTTTAGGCAGCTGATGAGTAGCACTGAGTTTATCCGTCTTCAATAAACTCCCACTGGATTTCATTGGAATCTTTCTAAAACAGAAATTGTATGATTGAAAATACTCTTCAATATATAGTTGTAGCTTTTTAAAATGTTTGTATACCTTGATGCTGGTAACCTTTGCACAGCTGCTTGTTTTCATGTGCATTGTATTAATCATTATTATCTGGTCTTGGAGGCTGAAGATATTAGCTGCTCCCAGAGCTACCAAAGCAACCTTTTACCATCTTAAAATAACTTCAATCTCAGAAATGCAATGATAGCGTATGTGAGCGCGGTTCTATGTAGCTTTATTCTGCCCCGATGGTTCCATTGGTTGGCTAATAATGAAGAAACTAGAATAATTTCCATATAAATTGGAGCTACAAGACATCAGCAATGACCTCTCTGTGTAAAACATTGAATGAGACTTCTAGTTAAAGAATATACTTAATAAACAAGGAGACAGTCAAATGACTTTTTGGATGCAATCCCCTTTTGTTTACTGTTTTTCAAATACCTTAACTTATGCTTTGTGTGCTAATATTTGGCTATATTTCATAACCTAAAAACTGCCCTTGATGGCCTACCCAATGTGTATTTTTAATGACAGTGATGGTTAAACTCATGGGGTGTAGTAGAGGCATATTCCAAAGAAGCATGGAATATGTGGGTTAATCATAATAAATTGTTAATGTGGTCTTTAGCAATAACATAGAACTTTACTGATCTTAGTTCACATTGTTTTAAAATAGCATTTGCAGTTCCAGCCATATACTGTTCTGATTCATCTCAGGAAAAGCTAATCAGAGGTTCAGATCGAGACAAATTTCGCCATTGTAGATTGATTGTATATATCTAAAAGGAAGAGGGAAGGGAAGTCACTAATGCTCTGGTAAAAAAACTAAAAGTGATTAGAATAATCTGATACATTTACATCTGAGCCGTTTAGCTAATGCTCTTATCTAGAGGTATTTACAATGGCTGTGGTGGCCCTCCATGGAATGAGCTTAAATATTTTTTTATTTTTTTTTATTTTCCTGAAGCGCATTACCTCAGATATGTACAAATTTAAATTTACTTAATTGTTTCTGCTTGGGTTTGGATTTCTGAAAAGCATTACATTTGAACTAACAGAATACAAGTCAGTTTTTGAGTGTCTAATGTTTTTTTTTAAAAAAAAGACCTTTTTTTTCCATGTCTGTTTTCCCCCCAAACTTTTAGTCGTTGACTTTTTTTTAAAACGTCTGTCTGAGCAATTTCGCTATTCATAGCGTTTCTGTGTGGCTCTATTTCAGCGTTTTCTACTCCCTCTGCTCTGATTCACAAATGGTCACAAAAATCGTTACACAAATTAATAGAAATCTGTTCAACATTTCCCTGTCAAAAATCTTGTTTTATAATAAAGCCTCCAAGTAATAAATCAGTTAACAAAAGACTAAAAAAATGTCTAAAGTCAAATCCAGTAATATGGTCAAATGCTAGTTTTAGTACAACAAAGTCAGATTGATTGGTAAAGAGTTGATATAATGTAGTACAGCTGACAGCATTAAGCTGTTGACTTTGTAATACACCTTTATAATGTTTAAGGATGATTATAATGATGAGCAGCGATTTGTGTGGTTCAGGAGAAGGAATTGACTAAATCTGAAGCATTGAGTCAGAAGTAGTTGTTATATAAACAAAAATAAATTGCAGGAAAATAAATTGCTGCCGTAAACCAATCAAGAAAGTCCTTTAGAAATGAGATGCAGCTTAACGGCAGATTCACAAAGTTATTTTCTCCTTGAAATGCAAACAAATTGACGAAAATCAGGAAGAAGGAATGTTTAAAGCCAGAAAGCCCAAGCTTGGAGCTATTTCCTGAAAAAATACAAAGCCAAGACAATTACTGGACCAGCAGTACTTCCCATGATATGGGGGAAAAAACATTTCTGCCATTCTAAGATTATGTATTTATGTTCAGCAAATTCAAACTGTGTTTTTTTTTTCTCCGCAGGATGGTACAGAGGATTCATTCTAAAGAATCCTAATGTTAAGGTAAGCAAACTTTGTAGAAAAAATATTTTCGTCTTAATTGTGTAAAGTAATATATATTTTAAGTCTTTCAAACATGAATTTAATATTCACAACCCACTAGTTGCACCAACTTTTATATTCCTGTGTTGTGACATAATTTATTTCTGCAGAGATAAATACTCTTGTCCAGGTATAACAGTGGGATGCTGCTTAAAGCAAAATTTCCCAGGAACTGTTCGAATCAAGCTGACCTGTTCTGTTTTTGTCCTTTTCTTATTTCGAAAATAGAAAACATGAGTGTAAAGAGGGTTCTTGCTATCTATTATGTATATATTCAATAATATCTAATAAGGTCAGTATTACTCATAACTTATTACTAATAGCAGGAGGGGGACTTTCAATGAAACTGTCATAGTTGCATTCTGCTTAATGAAATCCCTTATTTGGTAAGTTACTAGTCTTCATGTATTGATAGATAGGCAGTATTAGACTCTTTCTGCACTGATTATGCAGATATGTGGGTGAATGGGTTATATAGACTAGTGGTTTTCAAATTGGGTCCTCAGAACGCACTGTCCTGTCTGGTTTTCATATTCTTTCCTCGTGCCTGCTGCATCCAGAAGCACATTTGATCTTTAACCTCCTTTGAGATTAAAGCCTCAATGGTTAAAGCCCATACATTATGAAAATAAATCATGACCATTAAAGAACAATTTAAGACTGTGTAGAATGTGTGTGTGTTGAATTTACAGTGTAATTGCAGCTTTAATCTTTTTCATCAACCAACATTTTATTACTGCATTATTTGTTCTTCTTTTCTAAAATCAACTCAAATTTCTTCCTCTTTTCCATTTTTGTTCACACATATTCTAACATCTGAATTGGTTACTACATAGAAAGCAGTCTAATGCTAAAGGTGCCAGAGGCAAATGATGCACTGAGCATTTCAATTAACCTGTCTATCCTCTTTACAAAGGGGATCTTCCCATCTAGCTATATTCACCCTAAAAAGGCCATGGTGAAGAACAAAGGGTAAGAAACGTTACTCTGGTTTGCTGTTTTGATTCCTAAGAGTGAGAATTGGTTCAAACACAAATGTCTTTATTTCCAGGCAATTTGAGACCGTAATTCCCATTGAGGACTCAGTCATCACAGAGATGACGTCGACACTGCGGGAGTGGGGTGCCATGTGGAAGCAGCTCTATGTGGTAAGGATGATTGCATACAAACAAACAGACACAATTCCAATTTGATTTTATTTGTGGCTTGGTGATTGGAAAACAGTTACAGCCTTTTTCCATACCCTCTCAATTGCTGAATTGATTGTGATTGTAGCCCATTAAGCTATCTGGGGGGCTGATTGAACTGAACTGATGAATGCTTTGAGATCGAAGAGCATAGATTTGTTACAGAAAGCAGCAGCAAACTGAAGCTTATTAGCTGAAATCCATTTTTTCGCCTCCTTTTACACTCTAAAGATTGTCACTTAACAAATTGTCATGGTGGCAACGTTTATAAAGTTGGATACTTCCACCATTTTCCTTCAAATCAATTATCCTTATGTCACTATTCTCATCTACTCATGTCTATCACAGTAGTGTTT
>JAUZNJ010040679.1:0-10285 GCA_034780135.1 Jordanella pulchra | reverse complement strand
TATATATATAGAAAGAGAGAGAGAGAGAGAAAGAGAGAAAGGAAAGAAGATAACCGACTGGAAGACTAAATTATTTACTGGCCAAGGATATTTTTACCCGCCAGAAAAAGAAATGTATTCTCATTTATTTTTAAGGAACATTTTATTTCACAAAGGCATCATGTTAAATGGAAACAAAGTGAAAGTAAAAGGTAATATAGTTTTATTAAATGAAGTTGTAATTTAGAATTTCAGTAAATGTCATAAAAAAATGCAAAAGCAAAATACTTTCATTTGATAAAGTGGCAAATAAGTGGGAAATAAGAGCCAAACAGTTTCATTTGTTATATTGTCTGTAAAAACATATATAAAAAAGCGTAGCCTTTCTTCCTATGTCATGGGCAGTTCAAAGCAATGTTTTTATCTTTGTGTGTTTGTTGATATCACCATCAGTGCACTCAGAGGCTGTGGGTTGTTTCCATTGAGCCAGAGACATGGACATCCAGCACATGTGGGATTCACTGCGTTTGTGTTCAAACTCCAGTTTCACTGATTGACATCCAACGACAAAGTAATTGTGTCTGTTTTCTTTTGCTTATTTTCTGCACACTGAGCAGCTCATTAGCTTAGCATCATCGTCATAAATAAGCTAGTCTCAGCGAAAACACACAAAAGCAACAACGTTTCATTAAACTTTCTCTTTATCTTGGGGGCTATAGATCCTCATTCCCTGCCTCCACCTCATCGGCACCTTCTCTTAGAAAGTTTGGTTGCTCCAACTATATATTGCATATGCATGTCTGTATATTGGTGTGAGAGGAGAAGACAGCAGAGGAACATAGAGACAGAGGGGAGACTCCCCAAAATAAAAAATAAAAAGACGTGATTGAAGTGTACTCTGGCTTTATCTTGCCAAATGAAAAACTTTGTCGCATTTGGCCAGTGGCTAGCAGCTCATCATTTATCTTTGTTTATAATGTTTTTGGATTGCATTTTATTTTTCAAATTTCCATAAAAAAAAACAAACAAAAAAAACTGTTCTTTACTTGAAAAAAAGGCCGCTGTCCTGCAGGTTTTAGAGGTTCTCCTGCTTCAGCACAGCTGATTTCTATTGATAGCTGATTAAGAGGCTTTTGCTGAAGAAGGGAAACCTCTAAAGCCTGCAGGACAGCGGCCCTCGAGGACTGACTTTGGGCTGGGCTGCCCTAAAGAAACAACTAAAATATTTATTACACCCATGGTTTTTAAAATCTGTTTTATCAGTTTTCAGAAAAACTATCTAGAAATAATTGGTGTTTTGGCCACTGAACCAATAGACTGTTTTCAATAGCTTGTTGGTTCGATTATAGCACATGTAATGGACATAAAATCAGTGGAGACTCATTGTTTAACATCTTACCTGAGGCCATCTGCCACATGCAGGGCGATCCTGTGCTGCAGTTTTCGGTTGAGGCTACTTTTTTCGTGGCCAAAGAGGGAGTCTAGAGAGCCTCTGAGAGCCAGCTCCATCACCAGGAGCCGAGGAGAAGAGCTTGCAGCCAGCAGGCCCACCAGACTGGGGTGACGGAGACGGCCCAGGACTGCCAGCTCCTGGAAAAGAAGCAAGTAAGTTTTAGCTGTGACTTTTTTTTCACAAGCTGGTAAGAACATTTTTATAAACACCAACTAGATATTGACTCCTATACGTGTAAGTTGCACCAATAAAGCAGGCTTCACACACAGGTTGCATGTCACAGAATCTGCCACAATCTTCGTTGGTTGCATTTAAATTCCATTAATTTGTCCAGACAGCCTCCCTTTTATTTTGAAATCACTGACTTCCTGTCTGGCTCATCAGGGTTTTAGAATATACATGCTATGCTGCATCATCAGCTAAAAAAAAAAGAAGATTAGACAACAGAGAAGGGCTGGCCATCAGACCCCGTCGACTATTTTCTCTATTGTGACAGAGAGAAAACCACACACGATGCGTCGGTGTGAACGTGGGGTGACACCACTTTCTGCAGAAAGAGTCTTCTGGCTGTACCTGTCTGAGTAGTCTGTGGACGTAAAGGTCAGAAGCATGTTTGTTGAAAATCTTCAGAGCAACTTCTTCGTTTTTATAAACGCCTCGATAAACTGTTCCAAAACCTCCATCCCCTTCAAAAATGAAAAAAAATCGACACATTCAAAATAATTGCAGGACAATTTATTTAAGAGATTTTACAATAAACATTTGTACCGAGTCTGTTCTCCAAGGAGAGGTCCACCTCCAATTCCTCACTGTCCAGCAATGTTCCTGCAGGTTGGTCATCCAGTACCAGGTCCGGGGCAATCTGAGAGATCGGAATCGTGCAACGAGGATCCTCTGGGTTCACCAGCAAAAAATCTACCATCAACAACATTGTCAAGTTTATTTAAGTGTGAATAAAGCCAAGAAAAAGTTAACGCATCAATTAAACTGTGAAACTTGGAATCGCTTTTAGAAAGTTAGCTAACTTAGTTTGATCAAATATAGTTGCAAAATACAAAGATCAAAAAAAAGAAGGAAAAAAACATGTCTTCGGCTTGTTATCTGAATATCTTGTAGGGAATTAAAAACATGTACCGTGATCAAAATGATTACAGAGGTCTTCTAGCAGAATCTTGCTCCACTCCTGGCCATCTTCAAAGCTATAAAGAGCCCACTTCTTCAGCAAAGTTTCTCCATTGCCATGCATGTCGGTGTTGAGCAGACCAGGGAACCACTCCTCTAGTACAGAGTCAACATGGTCCACCACTTGGCCAAGTAACACTCGGCCTGGGCGAAAAGGAACAACAGATGACATGAGAAACAATCATGTCAGGAGCATAGCTTCATGTAGCGATTGATGTGTGAAAACAAAGGCATTGCAATAACATTTCTTTTAAAATTTCAAGGTTACATACAGAACATCTGTACTTGTGGTTATTTTTCTTTTAAAAGATGGTATAGTATCCTATCTAGATATTCTTTAGACCCTTTCAAACTCTACAACACCTTTTCGAGATGAAGGCACGGTTATCCTGACAAAGCTGGAGGGATTCTCCTCTTCGGAAGCAGCTTCCATGAGACAGTAAGCTTCAGACGACCAGTTGAGGTAAATACCTTGCCTCCAGTAAATCCTGTTGGGTCGAAGCACCTTTTCTGGAGAGAAAAAAAAAAACAGGTTGCACATCTAACAGCCACTTCCTTCTTTCTTGAAATGCCAAAAGGACACATGCATAAAACATTTACGGGCAGCTTTATTTAAAACACACTCTCTAAGCGCATATTTAACACTTAATGTGTGCAGATTCGGTACCTTGAGGCCCTTAATAAGTGATAACCATAAGTTATGCTTTTTTGATTCTTAAGACCTGTTTCTCTGTGCTCATGTCAACTTTTGTCACTTTAAGGGGAGAAACTAAATGGTGAAAAAAAGGGTGCCTGTGATCGACTACTTTTCAGGAAATCCCGCCTCTTTAGTTATCCCTTTACACTACATGATGTGTTCTGTACAGAGATAAATCCCTTTGAGATAAATAACTGAACTGAATTGAAACAGTACCATTTTTGTTTTCCTAGATGACGCTGGTAACTTTTGCAAAGCATCTTCAGGCTAATCGCTGTTCTCATAGAGAGTTAAAATTGGTTAAGTGAAATCATGTTTTGATAATTTAGATTATTTTTACATTGATGAATGTGTTTTGACAGCAAAACCAATATGCTCTAAAATGATTCTTAGGAACTTTGTTTGTGCTAAGCTAACATTAGCTTTACTGTTTACTGTATATTGAGGACAGCTTACAGCTACTGTGAAACATTTTTTTCTTGTGTGTCCAGAATTGAGTTTATAAAATTGCCAACTGATGACAGAGATGGTTGCTGGATTTAAGTTGTACTCATTTCACGCTGGCCGAAAAACACATTTAAATCCCGGAACAATCAGCTTTTAGTGGCAGTGGGAACAACTCACTGACCCGTTTCAAATCAGGTCAAAAGACTCAGCAAGCGACCCGGGTTATATTCGCTTTCAAACGGTTCCGCTTCAACCGGCATACGGAGGGAACAACAAAGGCGTTACACGTTAATTTACATGTTACCAACCAGCAACGTACAGACATCAACACACCGCGCCAGTCGCATCTGATCTAACAAACTGAAACAACTCTGCTTGACAAACATGGCGCAGGGCTGGTGAGAGAGATTGGAAGTGGATTGACTAATTCCTGGCTTCCTTACATGTTGCTCTCCATTGTTTACTTTTCAGATTTCTGTCGTACTGGTAACATCATCAACGCTAACCCAGCGTGATGATGTCACCAGACACGTCAGCGGCGGGAGCACAGAGGCTACGCAGTGCGCCAGTGGGAGTCAGACTCAGATTTTTTTGCCAGTGGGAAGGGAGCAAAATGCTATTTTTATTGTTAGCTGGTCGATTTGTGTTTTAAAAACCAGGGTTAACCTGCTAATTTCAGTGGGAAAAAGCTTAAGAAAACAGCGATTTTGCTAGTAGCTATATATCAAGCGTGTGTTTGTAGTCAGGATTATGACAAAAGTGAACCACAAGCATATATTATGCTCCATGGACACATTGGGGTCACCCATTTTCACTACACTACTTGTGCACGTCATGTGGTGTAAAATACACGACTTGTTTGAAAAACAGCAATCACAAAATGCAGTTTTATCGCGATACGATTTAACATCATATCGTTTGGAATTACGATACGTTTGCAGATTACACAAAGTCTGCCATGATACAATTTACATTCGATTCAATTAGAAAGTCTGTGATCAATATGATGCAATATTAGCTGCCCATCTCAAACCATCCTTTACACTGTTTTCCTAAATTCATCTGGTTAGCTGAACATGGGTTACCTAAGTCCATAGTCTAGAATTCATGACAAAGTATATAGCTTCTTATTGACCTCATTCTGTTTTTTAATTTATCTCCTATTTATTTCCGATTCCTTAAACAATCAATTTCTTTTTTTTTTTTTTTTTTCTTGAGCTTTCTACAACACTAGTGGCTTGTTTCTCTGACAGTAGGCCGACATGAAAGGGGGCACGAGAGAGGGGGAGAGACATGCGGGAAAGGACCACAAGCCGGATCCGAACCCGGGTCGCCCGCGTCGAGGACTAAAGCCTCCATACATGGGTCGTGCGCACTAACCACTGCGCCACCTGCACGCCCAAACAATCAATTTCTAAAGAAGAAATTGCATTGTGATGCTTCTGCAGCGCCAGGATTTTATCTTTTAGATTTAAGCATTCAGCATCCTGAGGTGGGTATCAGCAAACTATAACATAATAAGAGTCTCCAAAAGGTCAGTGGAAACCTGGCTCACCATATGTGGCGATCTAGTTGTTTATCTATGCAGCAGAGTAAAATGCTTTATAAAATGATGGGGAAGCGTTTCATTTTTCCTACGTGTCTTCCTACTTGTTGAACTGTAAAGCAGACGTGCAGCAGAGTAACAGTGAGCAGAAATGCTCCCAGCAGCCATTATTGATTTTACCTCTTCCACAGAGCAAATATGAAGAGACCTCTAAAAGCCGACTGATCTGCCGGGACCAAAAATCCATGGGGAAGTACGGCATCTCATATAGACGTACAATGACCTCAGAGTTCTCACAGTGTGGCAGCTCTATAACTGGTCTGTGTTTGGACAAACTGTTCAAAACAGGACATGTCAGAGAGTAGGTAGAAACCAGGTGGCACAGCATAGACATATTTCCAAATATAGAAACCAACACCTACCTGCTGGGTACCAATAGCTGGTCCTCGCCAAAAGGAAGTGCAATCTGAAACTTCTCCAAAAGTTTAAAGAACTGGACCATGTGGCTCTTCGGGAAACATTTGGTCTCCAACAGAAACTTTTCCACAACAGAACGCTGAACCACTCCTTTAGGTTGCTCCAAGAGGCCACGGCTCTTCAATGTCAGTCTCTGCATAGAGGACATGTACCACATGTATCCAGCACTCAGGGTTAGGTCAGCATACCTTATCAAGAATGTTTAGATAACATTAACCCAATAAATCTGGGATGTTTAAAAAAAAGTAAAAGAAAAGGCTGGTATGAAAGATTTCTAACTTAAAAAGAATGTGTACTAAGGAGGTATCAAAACGAGTTGGGCAGGTAAAGCAAAGAAAGCCAAATTAATTTGGACTGAATGCGAGTTATTTTGTGTCGTCGGCACATTGGGAATTAGAACTCTGTGGATCTAGAAGAACTTTAGGAGGAAGTAAATATTAAATGAAAACAGGTGAGACCCTGGGTCTGAGCTCTGCAGAACACCTTCTGTAATCAAGAAGCATTGTGTAACATTACAAAATGTAGCCAACATAGTATTATAAATATCCACACAATACCACAATGCATGAAATATCCGTCTTACATTTCCTGTTTCCAACCTATGTATGCCAATAATATAATCGGCCTGTTGCACGGAGTCTACCTGCAGTTAAAGTGTAAAATTTAAATTAATTTCAGCTGAAGGAGAAGAAAGGCTGGTTTAGATCTTATTTGTCTGACAGTCTTCAGTCTGTTCATGTTAATGACGGGTCTTACCCAAGCTTCAGGATTACTTGTGGAGTACCACAGGGATCGGTGCCAGGGCCAGTTCTTATCACTAAATGCATATGATTTCAACTAGTACAATTATCAGACAGCATCACGCTGATCATACATCCTGATTAAACTGATCGGCTAAATAGACTTGAGGCATGTCTCAAAGACATAAAAACCTGGATGTCTTTAAATCTTCTCTTTTCCAATTCTGACAAGACAGAAGTTATATTCTTTGGACTAGAGTTTTTGAAAAAGAAGCTGCTTAGTAGTTAAATTGTCCTTGAAATGAAGTCCTGTGAATTTGTGTTATACAAATAAACTGAAGTGAATTAAAGCACAAAGCGTTTCAGGGCTCTTGCTATAAAGCTAACGAGAAAAGGGTGTTAAAACAGGGGATAAACCAAAATATCAATCATCAGTGCAAATATCAATAATAATATGGGCCTGTTTTATATCATACTTTCTGTCATTTGTTTTCAATGGAAGATCTCGTTATATTCTAAAGAGGAGCAAAAACAAATTGATACATTTCACATGCTTACCTGAGATAGGATGTTACACAACCATTGTGGGTCAAGAAAATAAAGTTCTCGAAGTTGGAGTGCAGGGTCGTCAAAGTGCAACAAAATGCCTGAAGTGAGAAAAGCATTACAAGCTATTAAAATAATGGCCTAAACTTCCTTACATCAGAATAGATTACCGCGCAGGAAAACAAATTTTACCTGAACAAGAACACAAGTTAATAACAGACTTTAGGCACGACCATTCGAGCATGTTTAAATCTGGTGCAGAAATAGAGAACAGCTCTTAACTGACCGACTTCACTGAGGAAATGGATGGCATGAGGCAGTTCAGCTTCCTCCAGCTGCAGCTGACTTTCCTGGATAAGCTGCAGAAGCTTATCGTGCTTGAGGACGGGAAACTCTGGTGGGACTTTGCTCCTCTCCTGGAGGATTCTGCGCTCCAGCTCTACATAACTGTCTGGCACCAACTGACCCATAATCTGCTGCCCCTGGATCTGATAATAAGGGTTTGAACGGGTTAAACCGGGATGGTTGATCCAATGCCTGATTCCCTGCTTGCTTTCTATTACCTTGAAGTTAATGACCTCTCTGATGATTGCTTTGCGAAGTTTAACAATGGAGTCTGAGTCTTCATAAAGCGAGACCATGGGATAATCTCTGATAGCCGGGAAGCTCTGATGGTTAAGCAGCTCCTCTCTGATTTTATTAAGGCAAGACTGAAGCTGCAGCTCCTCACTCACATCAGCGTGGGTTCCAATAAGGATGACTGGAGACAGTGGAGCCACTGCCTGGAGTAAAAGAGAAGGAAAATGAAACAAATATGGAATATACAACAAGCATTGGTGTATCTTAAGTATGTAAAGCTGTTTAGTGAGACTCACCTTAATGTTGAAGAGCCAAGGTTTGAGAGCATCCACCTGACTGGCTCCTTTACTGATGTTGTAAACAACCAGGTAGAGAGCTCTGGATGTCAGAAAGAGAGGGTGAGAGCCTGTGAGCTCCGCTCCACCTGTGGAGCAAACAGGATAAGAATGCGTTGAACTAATTTTAATCTTAAAATGTCAGGTTTTGTCAAAGCTAAACATGAATTTATAAACTAAGCTGAGATAGAACCTGCAGAAATCTACTAAAATCAATTTATCAAGAGGACAACACAAAATGCTGAAATTTGCACTGTCTTTTGATTCAATTTTAGCATTTTTGCTCTGAGGTCAGAGGTTCCCTCATCCTTACTTTGGAAAATTGGTTCACTCTGTTTTGCAAATTTTTTTAACATCTTACAATATTGTGGAAACTTTCTATCTGATTTTATGGATAGGCCAACCCATAACATTGCAGATAAAAAGCTCTGCTATTGTTGACTTTTATGGTGAGTGTGTTAGGGTGAGGTTCACGCTAGCCATGAGGCAAAAAATAAATTAAAAATGTTAAATAAAAATCCTGGTTTATCTTCTACAGAAGCCCAGTTTGGCCATTTAAAAGAAAACAAATGGAACATGGTATGTCATAATTATGAGATGTAGTCATTGTTTTGAGCTACTTCATAGCTCCTAATTATGACTTTGTAAGTTAAAAGTTTTGACTTTGCATCTATAGAATTATTTTTATGTTTATTAATTAAGTGACAGGAAATTGTGTTTTTATAATCTTTAACTATCCAACAAAAAAAGTGAACATTTGGAAAAATGTTTTCATTTCATTCATCTGAACAAAAGTTTTACTGTGGTATAAGTGAGTTTTCTGTTCACTTTTGTGGGGGGGTGCCATGTTGTTTTTTTTAATGCCAAGTGAGCCTTTTTGCATAAAAATTATGTCAACTGAAAACCCAAAGTGTGTGGGAATAAAAAGTGATATAACCAGATACAGGGAAGAAAAACAGACATGAAGATTTGGATCCAACGATTGTTTGGGATGCACTGAATGCAGTTATTAGAAGTAAAGTAAGACTACAAACAACATTCATAAAGAGACAATAATCTGCAACACTTTCAGAAATATAATCGGCAATAATATGAGCTAAACACAACTACAGTGGAAGAGGCCAACAAGAGACCAGAAAGGGTTTGACTTGTGAGCATGGATGCAGAGAAAGCCTTTGATAACGTGAGACGGTTGATTTTAGTCACGATAAGGACTCACAGAAAAAGTGAAGGTGGATAAATAGACAGGGCTGCTGTGTATCCTAAACACCTTTTAATTGCCCAAGCAATTAGGCAGAACCAGAACATTAAGGGGATGGCGGTAGGTGGATTAGAACACACAGTAGCTTTATTTGCAGATGATGTGGTGGTATATGTGGGAGATAGGATAACGGATATATTAAAAATGAATTTATTACCAACTTAAAGAAATTATTCTAGACCATCACTTACTCTTACTTATTAAGTTAAAGCCTAATTAATATATATATATATATATATATATATATATATATAAATAAGA
This sequence comes from Jordanella pulchra, assembly GCA_034780135.1. Lineage (NCBI taxonomy): Eukaryota > Metazoa > Chordata > Actinopteri > Cyprinodontiformes > Cyprinodontidae > Jordanella > Jordanella pulchra. Next base: position 782 of record JAUZNJ010040679.1, on the reverse strand, counting down.
GTAAATGTGTTTATTTATGAAAGAATAGCTAAATGTTTATTCTTCTGTACAGCTAAGATATTCATGCCTGCCAACGATTTTTCTTTACTTTAATACTAAAAAGAAAATCATTAGGAAAAAAATAACAATTGGATTTAGTATGATGTGAATTTGTAAGCTTTTGTAAATTTTTGTTTTTCTCTTCTAGGGAACGACATCGTAAATTAGTCGTAGCAATAAATGTTGTAGGGCTTAATGTACACATATTGCCCTATCACATAAATAAATAAGATAAATAAAACCAAAGTGAGGTTAAAAAGTTTTTAACTTAATTCTTTGGTAATATCCCAGGCAACGTGTTTTCTTAGAAAGAAACGATTCCTGTCACCAAATCCACCTCTAAACTCTGACTTTTTAAAAGAGGCAGGATATTATCAGATATTGAACACAGAAGGAACAGAGATTCCAGCCATTTCTTAAATGTTTCTGCATACATCCCTTTTTGAACCTTTATAACCTCTGGTAAATATGGCTTCATCTGAAGATGAACAACTATTTTATAATCCTTCCAGATTCTTAAACTCAATTCAATTCATCATTCATGAGTTGTGTTCCTACAGACTTAAATTCAATTCAATTCAGTTTATTTATATAGCGCCAAATCACAACACATGTCATCTCAAGGCACTTCACAAGAACAGTTCATTCAAATCACACAGTCAGATTAGTTAACCCTTTACGGACGATGGGAGCGCCCGCGCTCCCAAATGCTTACATGTTTTTAAATGCCTGTAGAATTCGAA
>JAUZNJ010040678.1:0-10285 GCA_034780135.1 Jordanella pulchra | reverse complement strand
TCTTTCCTGTTCTACTTTTATTGCGGTGTCCATATAATCTTTAAATCACCCTGTATAATTATAATAAAGCAGTTTATGTGCATAAAACAAGCGGAACACTCTGGCGATAGCTCTACTGCTCCACTTGTGAAAGAAAAATCTGTTGGGCTCTGTTTGACATCAAGACAATAATTCTTATTGCCACATCGCCAGACAGGACACAGTTAAAAATAAATAAATAAATATACACATCAAAGACTATCTTTTATTAATACAAGTGCTCCTGGGACATCCCAATCAGCAGTGCTTTGCTTATACATTGGTACCTGAGAGCTACATTTCAAATTTTTCATTACTTAACCCACTATTATTTTAGCTGGCTTAAAGATATAACCTATACGAAAAGCTTGTTTTAAGATTATCAAAGAGTATAAAAAAAAAACATTTTTATTTATGTTGAGGTACTTTGAAAAAAAAAAACTATAACACTTTCACAATTTTGTTGTCGTTCAAGACTTCCTCACACATGAAATGCTGCTAATAAATCCCCATGAGGAAATGTTATTTCTCAGTAACATCTGAATGACTTGGTCATGTATTTGAAGTGTTGCTTATTCTTGCTCATACCTCAACAAAATATGTTTAGAAAGCTTTAAATAAAGCTATTTTCTGCTGAAATATATTTTCTGTCTTTTCATTTTGGCATCTTCTTTCAGACGATTTGGGGAAAACTGACATTACGTAAAAGGTGCTTTCAACAGTTCCAGTGCCAAACATATTGGCATCCATAACAATTCCTATGAAATCAAAATTGCTGGAGTTTTCTTCTTAATCGTATGCTTTACTTTTTAAGCTGTTCAGAATAATAATTCAGTTACTTCACTTTCTGCTTTCCTAAGTATCATGTGGAACAGCCACCATTTCTCTTGGTCACTCTTTAAAAAATAAGGAAAAACAAAATGGGATTCAAGTGAGATATATGTTAACTATCAGGTACAATAAAACAGTTTATCACTAAAACTTGCTGATGTCAACAGTCAGAACATTGGCGACAGAGTTTTAAATAACTGGAGCTGAACCAAACAAGACAGGAAAAAGATAACAGTTTATTTTGCCATCATGCATAGTGAGCAGAATTATAAGGCAGAGACACAAATCTCTAAAGCTCACTGCTACAGAACTGCAATAAAGACAGGCATCTCAGTGTCACCAAAAAATTTCATAATCATTTTACGCTCATGTACATGGCAACTGGGAGATCGGGAAGCATACTATTAAACAAAAGCTTTTCTGTTTTACCATTACACATGTAAACACGAAGAGGTTGCCATGTGCTACAAGGACTTTAACCTGAACCGTGGGCTTCAGTCAGATGAGAAAACTATTGATGTTTTTAACACAAAGACTGTATAGGTTAGCTGTGAGGCAAAGGTTGAATGCATAGAAAATACATCACAGCCAGAGCTATGCACAGTGGAGGATTAGTGATGCCATGGGCCTCTAATCGTTGGCATCGAGAATAATTACTTTTTTTATTTTTGAAGTAAAAGGTCCTAAATTTAAAGACAAGGTTAGTTGTTGCTTTTTTGTGTGTGCCATTACAGTGAAAAAATAATAAAAGATTTATTTGTTCTAAGGGTTTTAACTCACCTTATTTCTATTTTTAATATTAATATTATTCATAAATACATATACTAAATAATACCTCAGTGTTAGTAAAGGCAAACTCTCGGGTTTTTTTTTTCAATAATCATTTTTTTGGCAACTATGCCTTCACTTAGGATTGCACCAAAGTAAACTTTAAACCAAGTTCTTAAAAGACAAAAACTTGATCTAGAGTGTTATGAGAAAAAAAAATGCAGAATATTTCTCCAAATCATTCACACACTTTTGGCTACTCCCAGTTAAAAAAGCGCAACAGGAAATTATCTGACAATGAGTCAGTATGGGAACAGGGCTTCCTTTTAATGCTGACATTTCAGCTTTCTGTAAACTAAAAAAAGACAAAGGGTGAGAAAATGTAACACCAGCAGTTATAAATGCACAATATAAGACACTGGTAACAATCACGGCTCAAAGAAAATGCACCAAAAGTACACCCCATAATGGCATCATTCTGCTTTTTTTGCTTATAGCTTTCACTTAAAACTATCAAGAAAGGAGTAAATATACCTACAAAGCATCATGTTTCCTCTTAAAGGCTAGGACAGCCTCTTGTTTTTTTAATAAATTGCAGCAAATTAGTTTTTACAATGAAAAGAAAACTGTGTTCATAAAGCAACCAATGCTCCAGTATAGTCCACCGGTGTCCTCTAGAGGAACTCCTAGCTGTAGGTCCTATCTGTTAAAGAGCTCAGAGTCCTGCGTTGAGCAAACGACATAGTGAGGTGCCTTGCTGTCCATCACTCGGTGGCCACATACAGGCCCATAGGGGGGGCTGCAGGTGTCGGCCAGTCGCCGGAGGTACTCTGCATGGACAGGCTTGTGGCTTTGCAGCACCCTGATGGCGTCGTCCACTTTGAACCACTTCCTCTTCCTACCTGAATAAACATCCCAGAAACAGGGAATAATGTGACTGTGGAATGTGGATTACATAAAAAAATAACACCACCCCCCAGTTATTTCAAAGGTGTTTGATATTTGAAATGTATCTCTCCTTTAGGGATAGAGTAGCACATAACAAACATTTCTAACTGGTCTGTTGAAGATGCCTGTAATGGTTTACTTCATTCACCCACAGAAATAGGTTCAGCCTGTTAATGGGGAGAAAGGGGGGCAGGAATGTTTGCTGTGTCCAGTTGTTTTCCAGTTATCACTCATCGCAGCCACCTCTATTCTCCTGCATGAGAGAACTGTAACCAAAGCAAAAGGAGTTGAGCTGCTCTAACGTTTCCTCTCTGCAGGTGGTGAACTTCAAGGTGTAGACATGTGGAGCATTGTAAATCCATCCCTTCTATGCCATTCCTCGATTCTAACAGGTCTTCCTGATATCATGCATGCTTTAAAAGTCTTATAACTTCTAGTATATTTTTAGAAAACGACTGAAGCATATTTCGAAAACAGCTTCTAGAGCTCAGGGATGTGTAGTGATTATAAAAGCAGTGAATGTAAACAGAAAGCATTGTGTGGAAGAAAATAAACACAAAGGTCCTTTAATTGTATTTGAAGCAAAGGGCGGAGAGACCTAAATTATATAGTGTGCAGAGCGGAGAAAATTGCTCAGTTTTTGTTGGTCAAAACAACAGTTTGCCTAAATCTAACAAAGCAAAAAAGCCTCTGATGTAAAATGGGGAACCAAATAAAAATATTTTTCTCACAACTTTTAGAGCTCATCTTCAGTTTGCTTTTCTTACTCTACGTATGTTGAAATTCAGGCTGTAAAAGTAACTCATTTTTGCAGTGATTTGCTATCTTATTGTTTCCTAAACCTTATAATCTCCTGACCATCCAGGCCTTAATGTTTACCAAGTTATACACAGTTTATGTCTGTTTCCAGTTGGTTCAATAATTACATACTGAATAACTCAAGAAATACATAAACTTCACTGTCACATCACCCCCTAATAATCCAGCATGCTGAGGTGAGTAAATCATCACTACATATAGAGCATCTGCTTATGATAGAAAGAGATTAAAAAAACATTATTACTGTATACTTGATGCAACATTTGAATATTGATTTAGTAAATTATGTTAAATTTTCTGATTTTTTACTAAAGTGAGTAGCATGACCTGGTAGTTGTCTCTGCTCCGTGTATTCTAGTTAGGCTTAGGGTTTACATCGAAAGCTAATTACATCTTTTCTCTTTTATTGTAAATTAAAATAAAGAGATGAGAGAAACCATAGATCTTATATTATATGCTAAAATAAATATATGAATGCAATAAAGGGATTGGTAGGCTATTTTACAAGGGACATAATCTGGTCACTCTGAATTTTATGGAGGGAATCAGTCTTCTTAGCATTAGTATCATTATTAAACAAATGTATATTAATAAATATATATTGAATGTAGTATTGTTTTGCTCAATACACAATGCTTAACAGCACATCTAGTGGTAAAATTTCACCTGTTGCTCCTTTAAGTGTTAAAAGCCTGTTGGAAGAATAAAAAAAGAAAGCCTTAAAATTTAATTTAAAAGGGACTAAGTCCACTTATGGATTAAAGGTCTAGTGGACCTCAGTAAAGGCACGGTTAATAATTTTTTTGTGGAACCACCGTTAGAGATGATGATTCGATCTTAGAGACCTGGAGCAGATAGAAAAACTCAACAACTCTAATAGATAAGGGGGAGCAAGGGTACTCAGAGCTTGTAATACAAATTAAAAAACAGAGCACTACAATATCCATATCATAACTGATCGAAGAAAACTACAAACAACATTCAGTTTGCAACAGTCAAAAAAAGAATTGATCTTGTTTATAAAGTATATAATAAAATCCAAACTAAACAAAAGAAACAGTGTTGTGTAAATTTTAGGCCTTAGGACCTCTAGATTTTTGACTTATTGAAGAAAACTGTTTTCCAAGGCCAGTTGCTCTTTGATACCAAATGAAATCCTTGCAGTCTTTTGGTTATTTAAAAACCAAAGGTAAATTAAAGTAGTTAAAAAATGAAACTAATCCATATTTTAAACACATTTCTGAAGTTAGTAGGTGATTACGAGGAACACTAATAGCTTCTTTGTGTTAAGAGAGATAAGAATCAACCATAATACTTGCTTTTTTTTCTTTACTCTTTTATGCAAACAGCATGAAAATTCTTACAGATCTTGTTAAAAGCTTAATGTTTTTTTTTTCTGGCAAACACTAGCCAAGCAAAAATACAACAGCATGTATTCTAAATATTACTTTCAGAATAAGTCCTTTGATGTTACTGTGCAAAAATCATCTCAAATTTAAAAGAATGTATGTAGCAAAGTGGAATTAGCTTTAAAATGGTTCATACATAGAAAGCCTGACAGTGGAGTGATATAAAAATAAACGTTCATTTTGAGGTTTTCTTTGATATTCCTGCATCTAAGGTGTGGCAAATGGGATTAGAATGGAAGTATACCGATGTTGACAGAGTCCTCCCAGTGCTCCAGTGTTTCTGTCACAATGAGCGTGTAGACGTACGTCCTGTGCTTTCTGTCTTGGTTGTGCTGCTGAATAGAAGCAGAAAAATACTTTTATCACCTCTTTTACAAACTTGTAGACACAATACGCAAGTGCTTTGGTCTACAACAGACAATCTGCTTTGTGTTATTTCCTAACAGAGTATTTCTGCTGTCTTATTTTGCTGCAAACTTAAGTAATGGTAAGAATAGATTCCTTGGTAGCCTTACCTCAAATATCCCAAGTAACCTGCCCAGTTTTCCCTTCACACCAGCCTGCAAAAACAAAAAACACCAATAAACAAATTACTTTACAGGTTGGGAATATTTACTCAGTTTTTGATGTCTTTAAAGCCTCAGGACATTTGATCTACTGTGAACATTGATTTTTATTCTACCACTCTATGACCTACATAAATATGACTGTTCCCACTTAGACTGGGTTGGAAAAAAAGAGCGGGATGCCTGTAAATAACAATTTCCTTTAGGGTTTATAGGAATTAGCCAAACAGTTTATGGAGGGCGCACCGTTTTTATAGTTTATGTGGTTTTATACTTTTGTTTTCCTCAGTTAATGAAGTGCAAATGGGTAGACCATAGAAAAACTAACATTTACAATAAAAAAAAAAAAAAACAATTTAGGAAAAAGGAAAGAAAATCAAAGATCAACATATTAATGAAAAATTAATTTAAAAGAAATGATGATTGGCCCTAGACCCCTAGTTATGAGGTACTAGCACTCTGCTCCTCAGAAGACTCAAACTGCACAACCTTTCCACTACAGGCTTTATAATAAAATCTCCACCTATAGGATAAACTATATATAGTTGGTACTTAAACCCCAGAGCAGGATTACAAATGTCTCAAAACAAACAGAATATCCATCAAAATCTATATAGATTATTACAACTAAAACATAATTAAAATATTTGACTGCGCGTTCATCCACAAATAGAACATCCCACACTAAGCTTGTCCATATAAGGCTTTAGAGGACTACTACAATGGTGTGACACTTTGATCTAGAAAGAAAATGAGGTAAAATTATAACAAAGAGCACATAACTGATAAGCCTTTATTACAGATTTAGGTAATAAGAAAAAAAAACACTAGTAACAATGCAATACAGCAGAGTACAGTACAAACAAAGAAGCATTGGGAGAATGCCATCCATCTGAAAGCATGGATCACCTCAAGAGGACTGTACTCTTAGCATTACCATGTCTTTGAGAGACCATAACTGGGGATATGAGAACATGGAAATGTTATTTTAAAACTAGCTAAACGTGCTGAATGGTGTAGCAGTAATTAACTTGGCTTTACAGCGGTGGTTACATGTCCAGGTTCCTCCAACAGTCCAAAAACATCTTAAATTGTCCCTTAAGCATGATTTTGTGCATGTATGTTTGTTTGCACTCTGAGGTTGTTTCCCCACCTAAGAAGTCCGGTAGGCTCGGATCGACTGGGGACCAAAATTTCAACATTCTCACTATTTTCATCTAGCGCGGTTTGCATTAACAAGGCACTTTGTTAAACCGAGACAAACCTTTTGACCCAATTGTTTACCCCCTGGCCTGCGGTGGCGCTGTACCAAGAACCACTGTGGGAACACGGTTGGTCAACAACAGAAAACTACTCCCTTGCCCGCAAAAATGTAAACATCATGGAATGACAACAGATTTCAGCAGCGTTATTGCTATGCTGTCTTTAGCCAAGATAAGTATCTTTCAACAATAAGCTCTGAATGAAACTAAAACAAGGCAGACAACCGCAGAGGCTATACTTTTTTTTTTTTTTTTTTTTTAAGCTTTTTACGGCACATTTCGTTTTTGCTGACAGAGAGGGGGAGAGACATGCGGGAAAGGACCACAAGCCGGATTCGAACCTGGGTCGCCCGCGTCGAGGACTAAGGCCTCCGTACATGGGTCGTGCGCACTGACCACTGCGCCACCTGCACACCCAGAGGCTATACTTTTTATACTCAAGGCTTCAAATGAGGCAATGTGCGAGAAGCGGCACATTCGACTTCATTGCACTGATGTCAATACTGCACAGACGTATTCTTAAGATATGAATAACTTAATTTCTACCATTACGCAATTACAGTACAACTACAGTTTTTGGAGCGGTCTCCAGTCTTATTGGCATTTGCATCTCTAATCGCACCGTACCAGGTTAATTTCAACTGAGCAGAGACCTTGGTTTTGAGGTGCACTGGCGTTTGCTTTTTGTTGGTCTACATCAGAGTTTTATTGCGGATTCATTACCTCCGTAAATGAACCGAACTTTCGGAGCTCAGGTGTGTCTGATATTCCTTTAAATGCTTCTCTATCTTGACTGAAGTCCATTTTTGTTAATTTGAGTTAAATGACAGGATTTGAAAACAGATAGACTTGTCAACAGAACCAACACTGTTCCAAGTTTAAGTAATTGTATGCAAACAGTTGTGACAGGATTGTGTAAAAGGACACAAAAACATTATAGTCACATCTAATGTCCTGAAAGACACCGAAGGCTCAGTAAGTTGTTAATGGAAGAGGTCTGGAAGTACAAGGATTGTCTTTAGATCAGACCTGCTAGTCAAACAAAGTAATCGTTAAAGAATTGCATTGATTAGAGATCGAAGAACCCACCGGTCAGTGAGATAAAGCTGAAGTGTAGATAGAACTATTAGAAAGTGGTCAGTTATTAACACAAGCAAGGGTGTGAATGTCCTTTTAAACAAATACCTTGCTCCCTAAAACAAAAGTCAGATCAGAATCTTTCTCATCTCTCCATCCTGTTATCTGTGCTGTGGCCTGGTCTCGGCTTCTGTCCAGGTTCTGGCCATGATGTAAGATACTTTATAAATAATTAACAAAACCTGAAGTAAAAATGGCATACACATGTGGTACCCCCTTATTTAAAGGAAGAAAAACCCACTATGGTCACAAAAATAACTGCCAAAAGTAATAATACATTAAAGTCGCAAATGCCGTTTGACAGCAAAACCTGGGCATCCCAAATTCCCCAAATCAGACTCAGACCCTGCTTGTGAAAGTTATAACACCATGATGCTGTATGGCCAGAAGTCAAATTTTGATGCTTGGTCAGGTCCACGTAATCCGACTCAAAGAGATTTTTTTTGTGGGTCTTAGTGGGTTACACGTCTATCAAGTTTCATATTTCTCAGAAATAGCATGGTCTGGAACAGGGGCTAATTGTTTTAGTGCTTGTAGGGGGCACTATACAGATATTAAGCCATGCCCAACAAATATTGGTCAGGATTCCCATGTTCATCGCTGGTTGGGAATGACACAAAGAAACTATTATAAAGCCCAGACCCTGTGTGTGAATGTTATAGGAAATTCTTTTTTGGGGCAAAACCTTCAATTTTGATGCATGATCAAACCCAACAAGCTTTGATGCAGGAAAAATCCTTCCACAGGCCTTATGAAGACCAAAGACCATCTTTAGTGTTAGGTAAGTTCAGAGGTATGGTGTGAATTAATTTTAGATTAAGATTAGGAATATACTGACAAAGGTATGATATGAATGTTAGTTGGACAACAATTCCGTATCAATGTATATATCGCAATATAATTTTTACGCAACAACAGTGATATGACTTTAAAAACATTTCTGGCATTTTAATAAACATTACAGTCCACGATTGCAGTTACTAAGTGACATTAAAAGCACAGAAATAGAGTCAACACAAGAGTAACGTAAACCACAAACACAGAGCCTGTAGCTGCAGCTGTAGGCTGCGACGCTCTAAGCTCCAAGAGTGGTGGTGTTACACAATATTCTGTGACCCATCATATATTGTGACCCAACGAGGCGGTGCATGTATTTCAGTACAGACTTCTTTGGGTAAACTGGTGAAGAGAATAAACAACAGCAATCAGCTTAGGTGGCGATTGATCAAAATCAGTAACTATGATGACCAAACGTTCCTGTTCTGGACAATCTGTACAGCGTCCCTGGAAATAACCCAAAATTTACCATCTGATGAATGAGAAAAAGTAGAACGTTACTAAGTTAACAGTGAAGAAAGCGTGATGCTCATAAGCAACCACCGATCACACTGGTTATAGTTACAGTCAGAGCAGAACAGCTGAGCGCTGTGTGCAGCCTTTCTATGAAAGAAGAGCACAAGCTTCTCACCCCCGATAGGAAGCCGTTCTGTGACATTATGGGATGCGTGAATTTACTAATTTTGTTTAGACTGAGCCGATACTTGCTGCGATAAAGTTTCGATTCATGTTGTGATTCATGTTCTACTAAAAATGAAAAGTGCAAAATAAACCAAACCTTTACTAACAAGCAGAAGAATGTAAGTCAGAGTAGAGCAGAGGGGGAGCCGTGCCATGAGGAAGAGAGAGGAGGAGAAACGATTTATTCATTAGATTTTTATGTTTCTTGCATCAAACATTGTAGTAGACATCCCTACAATCTACATCTACAATCTCCTAGTTCAGCTGAGTGCCTTGCTTATAACAGTACAGCTCTGCTCCATTGTTTTAGAACAGTTGGGATCAGACAGGAAATCACTATTGCCAAAACAGAAGGGGGGCTATTTTGTTGATGTTTCCCACAAAAGGAAAAGCGTTGTTGTTACTGTATTACAGAATAAGGGGAGGCAGTGGCTCAAATCAATTTGTATAACTACTCAATCACTGCCTAAAGGGATCGGTGTCATGTAAAAAAATAAAATAAAAACTTTGAAAAAAATGAATTAATAAAAATACAATGTATGTTTTTATAATTAAATGCATGAACTCTGACTGTTACATCAGAGAAGATCTAAGGCAGATAAGGAGATTAAAAAAGCCTGATGCATTTCTTTTGGTGGTGACCTTAATCATGTAAGGCTACAAAACCTGGACTATGGTTGAGTCTTTGAGAAACCAGTATGGAAGAATTACCCTAACAAGTGCATTACAGCATGACACAAATTTCCTCAAACAAGTAATAAGATTTTATTTTTTGTCAAGAATTGTCAAGAAGTTTAAAAAAAAAAAAAGATTTTGTGTCAGTTTGAACATCATTGTAATGCAGCGTTCACGTGAACATCACACTTTGGTGCTTTAGCATACACTGAAACAGCAACTATTGTATATTAGCCCAGTTAATCTCTGTTGAATTGGTACAGGTGCTGGTCATAAAATTAGAATACCATGAAAAAGTAGATTTATTTCAGTAATTCCATTTAAAAAGTGAAAC
>JAUZNJ010040677.1:0-10286 GCA_034780135.1 Jordanella pulchra | reverse complement strand
AAGCTGCTGCAGAACCTGGTGGATCTGCAGCGGATACTGCGGAACCTCTTTCCAGAGGGGAGCAGGGACAACAGTCCCTGAATTATTGTTTAATCTTACTTGTAACAGTTAATCTCACATGATGTAGCTTTTTATACTGTACAAAATACGACCAGAGCTTCTCGCTCTGCATTAACCTCCAGTCGCTCTAATGTCGGAGAGACCCATCTAATATGACAGTGACCCAGAGTCTGCTGCAGCTCCATATGTAATGTCTATGCTTTATCTTTTTAACTGTTTAACAGTTCGTCTGATTTATTTGACAACTACCATCATGTGAAAAAGAAATAACTTAAAAATATTAACTTCAATTCATAACCTCAATATGGAAAATTTTCAACTTTACAATAAGAGTGTCTAAGTCTTTCAGAAATGGCTTTAAGGGTCGGACAGCATAAAGTTAATATAAACCACACTGAATATTGTTTGAAATTGTGTGTAATTGTGTGTTGAAGCTGTAGGAATTATCCCTGACTAACACCATTTAATACAGAAGAAATTCTGAGTGAATTTAATAGCAGTGATGAATTTTAACACAATAATGTTAGCATACAATTTATGCATTTGTAGCAAAGGTACAAGAGGGGGTGGGGGGGATTAACCATAGAATTAGTTTACATTAAAACTAAAATCAGTTGTTTTAAGCTATGAAAATGATTTTCAGATCGGATTGTTCTCGCCTTAGAAATAGGAAAACAGTGTCTGAAATGTCAATTTGGTGTGGAGTCTAAAACTGCACAAAGAAATTCGAATTGCTCTTCGCTGTGATGTACTGTTTTGTTGTTCTATCTTTTGTTCACCGAAGTCAAAACTTTTTTCTTGGAATGTTTTGTTGTGTTTTTTTTACACAGAGGAAGTAATGTGCCATGATCTTCCTTTCTAAAACATGTCCTGAAGCCTGAACCTTTGCAATGTCTCCAGCTAGAGTCGCTTCCCTTCCTCAAAAGTGAAGTTAAGAAAAAGCAAAATACAAAATAAAATCAATAAAATAGCTTGTTCTATGTTATGTTCTATGTATATATGGTTCTAAGAGAAAACCTTCATGATGATGCTGCAAATTCTACTTATGTGAATAATCATTGATTTTTTTTAATAGACTATAATTCAAAAATGACAAAAACACCCAAGAATCAACATACTGAAAATATAATCTGCATTAACTATGAGGTTTTTACCAGGAGTTGACTTTAGCTGTCCTCTTTCATCTTAGCTTCTCTTAGCCTAGCTTTTCCAGCTAATCTCAGTTTATACTAAATAAAGACACAAAGCCAGAAGCAAGTGAATCTTACCTCAGAAACCCCAAATCCTTTTTCATTGCAATGCATTGGTGCATTTCATTTCCTGCATAAAAGAATATTTACAACTGACATGCCATAATGCACATAGGGAGATTGTTGACTTAAAGGTAAATAGAATAGAATAGAATAGAATAGAAAAAAAGATGACAAATCTGAGTAAAAGGCAGGAATAGTATATTTCCTAACTTATGTTTACAATATGACAAAAACCATATCATAGATTTTTTTTTTCATTTTATTTTCATTAAAAAAAATAAATTCATGTACAAAACAGCACACACAATAAATGAAAAGGAGTAAAAGAAGAACAATCTTATATCTGCCCCTTAATTAATTTTACAGCTCTGCATCAACCTTGCAAACTAAGAATTTGTTTTTCAACTTCTCTAAGTGAGACAGTGTATAAAAAAGCACCCATCAAACAGAGCCGTCAGCCAGGGAACATTTTCAAATAGCTTTGGAAAATGATGGCAATTATTCAAGTCACAGCCGATCTTTAATACATGAGACATAAAGTAAACTGATGCTTAGGCTGCTTAGCCAAACTCAGTTGTTGAATGTAAATATATATAGTAAACAATAGCAACATCCATGTTATGCTAATAAAGCTAAAGTATTGACCTGGTATGTAGGAACCTTTATAAATCTACATTTATGTTTTAATTCCTCATGATCTAATATTATTGACAAATGGCCAAAAATAAATCCATTAATCCCTCCTAATTTTACCAAGGTCTTTTTTTTCTTAAAGTTATTACTGAATGAACCTTAATGGTTGTTTTGCTAATTCTAAACTATAAACGTTTAGTTAAAGCTGTTTTTAAAGCAAGAGTTGCTTTTATGCAATTTGCAGGTGGTTTTGAATATTTTGTGCTTTCGAATGTGTGGCTTTTATGAGTCACAGCTATGTTTGAGTTTATACAGTTACTGACTGCAACCTAATGATAGAATACAAATAAAGTCTTATCTGCTTTGTTTGGCTGCTATTGTTAGATATTTACATCTCCTCTATTTAAAATCCTTTCAGATTACCTATAACTCTTCAATAAGAGAAAGTAAAAGACTAGATGACCCATCCAAACAACGACCCCAGCCTTCTCATGTTTATTTTCCGCTATTACAACATACCAGCAGTGATTGAGTAAACCGATCCCTGCTGGGCTGATCTGGGGCTTCTCCATTTTCACTTTGTTCAGTTTATTCTGAGCTAAATCTCAGTTTCTTGCAGTCTTTTCTAACTTGATCCAAGTTATGTTTCTTCAACTTGGCAGTGAAACATGCTGCATAGGAGGTGTGTGAGTCCTGGGTACATCACGCTCTCATTCAAAGCTCCAGAATGTCTATTTATAGAGCAGGCTTCAGTGCGCTGATTTATTTATCACATGTATCCTGATGATTGTCCACGAGCCAAACCTGCTGTTAGCCCCCTGGTCTCCTTTTACCATATCAGGCCATTACTTACATCTAAGGCACAGCATGTTGTTTGAGTACATTCTCACAGCATATATACTAAAATAAAAAAAAAAAAAGTATTTCTATTCTTTATTATTTAAGTAAAATGTATTAGAAATCAAGTTTAATGTAAACACAATAGACTTCTTAGCCTAAAAATGTAGAGTCAGTTGTACATTTTGAAGTGAAAACACATTTTAGTTGATCCGGTTTTATCCCATCATTTGATAATAGCTCATTAATTTATCATCAGCCACAGGTTAGGTGTGTTTAGTTTACTTCTGCAGTCATGTCAGCCATCTTTCTGCCTGTAGTTAAAAGCAGAGCTGTTGCTGAGGGTCTTCAGGTCAGGATGAGTCAAAGCAACAGGTGCATGGTGATGAGTATTTATATTTAGATCTGCCTTCATAATAGGAAGATGTGTGTCTCTATTTTATTGACGCGCAGTGTGCTCCTATCTGCTTAGCACCGTTTATTATCAGGGCCTTGCAAAAACACAGCTTGCATCTGGAAGCACAGTGTAAATATTTATTTATTAAGTCAATGTTTGGTGTCTAACTAGCTGCATTTATTGTATTTGAGTAGATTTCCTTCTGGTTTAACAGGTAAAGCAAATTAAAATAATAGGTGAAATTCTGAACCTATGTTAAAATAAGATAACAGGCATACAAATATTAAAAAAAGTTCAGATAATTTTAAAGTTGAAGCTGATCATTCTAATTACTCAGATGTATATTTATTTTTTTTAATTGGTTTCACTGTTCTGTCTTACATTGATTTATAATTTGGATAAACAGATACTATATGTATTTGTTATATTTTACACCTGTGACTTACAGATTTTTAAAATTGTAACAATTAGTATTAATTATGAAACCAACATAAATCCATAACAAAGGTACTTTGTAAAGGTAAATGTTATAGTTAAAGGTACATTTATTCTTTGCAACCATTTGGATCAATCACTTTTAGCAAGGTGCTTATCGATGGGATTATTGATTCATTATTAGGATGATTTTGAAAAAAGCAATAGCCAATAAAATGTGAAATCATTATTGAAAATCAGTAATGTTTTGAATTACATTAGTAGTAGTTTAATGCACTGTTATTTCACAATAATTGTTTGAATTTCTAATTAAATAAGCTCAATTGATTTTGTATTTGATTTAACAAACTTCTTAGGGTCTGATGTATTCAAATATAATGTTGTTTTTGTTTGCTTTCTTTGTTTTATTTTTGTTTTGTATTTATTTATTTCCAAATGCTCTGTCAAATGTATACAATTCATTTATTTGATACCCATATCTTCTTAAACAGACAAAATTCAGACAGAAATGCTAAATATTTTTTTTTTTGTGTGTTGAAATTATTTATTTCTATTCCTGCCATGAATGGCCTTTTATCACTCCATGAAAATAATGTTTTCCTCATTTAAATCAGATATATTACATTAATGGTAACATGAATGGTGACATGAGGCTGTCTCTGTGTGGATCCCCTTGAGAATTAAAACCTTTTACTCTGAGATTCCTAAAAGACAACATTTAAGAATCTAAAAGAACTTTGAAAAATCCAAAAGATAAAACTAAGCTGCTTCTCTGTAAAATGTTCAGACTCCATACTATCTACAGGATCAGTCTTTGATTGGGTTTGTTCACTCCTTTGTCATTTCAAATGTCCCAAAAAAAGGAAATAAATTTACATTTTGAGGCTTAATTCCCTTTTTCTTACCAAACACACTGTGATACAAAATGACATTGACCGTAAATCATGAAATACGTAACACAGGACCAACATAAAACAACCACTGAAGTCTGGCTCATTGTTGTTACAGTACAACTCTCTTAGTCTTAGTGATGTGTTTAGTGGAAGCTGATGGCACTAAGATACCAGGTGTGTTCACAGACAGGAAACCAATTAGATATATGTGTTTATTACCAACTGGATGCTCTAAAATTTTCACCATCAGATCTCTTTCTGCACATCAAGCCTAAATTCAACTTAACATCAACTTCAAACTACAACCACGATCATTTAAACAACTATAGTATGAGCGACATGTATCTTTTACTCTGATTCTGAGTTAGCAAAACCAAACTGCACTGAGCTCTGGGCATGACTCCAGAACATGTTTCTGGAGGGCAGCTGTGAGAGTTTGGAGTTGCAGCTTGTTTAGATCTCGGTGCTTTTTCTGAACTTCACAGATAAGAAATTAATCCATGATAATCTGCAAGAGAGGGACAAGCAGGTGAAAGCAGCATCTGGTATGACTCCGTCAAATAAACACAGATATATAAACTGCTGAACGCTGTCTGTCAATGCACAGAATGAAAAGAATGAGCCTCACCACCCCCTCTTTAAATCCTGTCCTCCCTAACCCTATGAATGCACAGTGATTGCCCCCTAAATGCCCCTCATAGGCTCCAGCAGGTAAACAAACAGCAACTTCAGGCACTGGCCCCTGTGAGTGAATATCTGAGCTGCTCTGAGTTCTCCAGGTCTAAATATAAAATCCATGACAGCACAGTCAGATGTCATGTACTGAGGACACGTAAAACCCATCAGGGCTGATTTACACTGAGGTTATAGTGAACGGGAAGGTCTAAGGAAACGGAACGGCTTATTTTTTACCCATGTAGGTAATAAACTACATCTTTTAGGCAAACCCTGTAAATGCATCAGGTGTCAGGTGTCATTGTAGAATTTGGTTGAATCTTTTTCTATTATATTCACAATTAAATAATGTATATTACTAATGTTGTACAGTTTTATAATGTATCACTAGTTGTTGCCAGATCCCTGAGAAAATTAGTTTTGAAATGGCAATATTTAAAAAAACACGATCAAAACACTGAAAAATGACTATGATCCAAATAAATAAATTAGTTTAGATCCAAACGTGAGTGAAAATCTGCACAAGACAACTTTAATATAGTGATTTCACTTGGATGAGACTTATTGGCTAAAACATATGATTCAGTTGTTCTCATTCATATTGTTGTTAATATGACTTTTTCTAACTTTCCAGACTTTAACATCTGCAATAAAAGAATCTATGATTTATGCTGAGATGGTATCACATCATTATTAATATTGGTCATTTTTCAAAGCTAGATGATTAATATTGCATTGGAAATGAAAAGGTTATTTCAGGACGACCCTACATTTTAATCTATTTTTTATTGCTAATATGACTGACCGACCAGACATATCTTTGTTGTCGAAGGCAAAAGGTTACACACATTGATTTACAACGTGCCTAAACAATTCCCCTGTTTAGGTCAAGTATTCATATATTCTCAACTCCACAATATTGAGGAAGAACATATTCCGGGTATTTTTTCATTTTAAATTGGAAATTTACATACACTTAGATAATAGAGCTTTTAAATTGGGTCTAGATAAGGATGACCTCTATTCCTCTTTTTAAAATGAGACAAACCATATTAAGTGATATTAAGTGACAGGATTTAGTGTTTTTGTCTCAGAAACAAAAGGCTAGAGAGTGTCACTATGAACAGTTTAATGAGTAATGTGCAGATATGGACTGTAAGGCCTTCCAGGGAGGAGGAAGGCACAAATTTAAACCTAGCATAAAAAGATTACACTCACCATTTTGACCAAGAAACAAAGAGCGTGATTTCAGGACACGTCAGATTGTTTGATGAAACTGCCATCCTTACATTAAGACAAACTAGTGAGACTCTAGCTAGGCTCAAACATGTGGATGGAAGCATCATGATGTTTGTGTTTTTTGCTGCTAGAAGGACCCATGCACTTCAGAAAGCAGATTGCATCAGGACAAAATAGCATAAGATATGGAAGCAAAATCTCAAGAGATCATCTAGGAAGCCAAGGCTTGGATGCAAGTGAACGTTCAAATTGGAAATTGACCCTAAAAATACCAAATAAGTTGCAAAGTTAAGATAAAGTCAACATTTTAACAACGGCGATCCTGAAGCCAACAATAGGGCCTAAAAGCCTGATGTGGTGACAGAGAGAGGAATTGGACATAAACCCCAGCAAACTATTGGGAGATGAAAGTAATAGAAACGTCACAGAAAAATTATTATTGTGATTATTACAGTCATAATCCAAGCATTGGGCACATAAAAATTAATTTAGATAATCCTAGCCGATGTAAAACTGGCAGTATAACAAGGTAATGTTTCTTTCTATATGGTGTATGTAGACATCCATTTCCCACTATAAATAATATCTGTAGATCACCTCTGAGGTTGATGTGCAGGATAACGTCATTACTTCTTGTCTTTTATTCGTTGCAGAACATCGAGCTGAAAGTGGAAGTAGAGAGTTTGAAGAAGGAGCTCCAGGAGAAACAGGAACTTCTGGACAAAGCCCTGTAAGTTTGTGGTGAATATTAAATCTATTCATATTTGCCTTTATGGATGTTGGATAACTCATAATAACTCTGAGCTATAAAGCTCAACAAATAATAAATCCTATTATAATCTGGAGTCTTTCCTTTTATGTACAAATATATATATATATATATAGAAAGGTTATACAGTGGAATTTCCAAAATGCTGAAAAAACCCTAGAACCTCCTCATCACATTCCTCTTGCATGGCTGGGGGCTTTGTTGTTATGCACTCCTTGGATCTGCTCATCCTCCCCCTTGATTTGACCTTCACTCCTTCGGTTTCCTGGGGTTCTTCTCTTTAATTTCTTCTTTTCAGACACACGTTTTGACCTGTTCAATTCTGTAAACAGCCGGCTTTAACAATTCTTATCCATGGCAGCCAATCAAGCATCTTATGGAAAGTGTCTTGTTAACAGATAAAAAAATATCTAAGTCTTATTTAACATAAAATGGAGAGTTGGTGTTTCTTCATTCTTTAAATCCTTGCAAGGGAGAACATACAGTGTTGCCAATGTTGCTGCTTGTTCTGGTCACACAGGATGTCACGGCTTAAAAGCACAAGGAGAGATTCTCACAGACAAGGTCGACTGTTCCTCACAAAAAGAAGCATTTGATGAAATAATCTTGACTCTAAAGGAGTCTAGCCTCTTACTAAAACATCAAAAACTGGACAACAGCTTCTGAGGTGTCAGTAGGATGAGACCAATAATCAGCCTTCCGTAGCAGCTGCTCTGCTAGAATAAAAATCAGCACTCATAGTTAAACATCAGAAGGGATTTGATAGGATATTGATTTTTCCAACCAAAGTCTCAAAGCTACTTTTGAACTATAAGTGCTTTTAGAGTATTTGTAAAACTAAACAGCCGCACTGTCCGCAGCTTGACTGTCCCTTTCCTTCACAATCAGAAATATTTCCAAGCACATTAGTTTTTCTTTTGCTGCACACTAAAGACAGCAATGAAAAGGAGGCCTTTGTTTAAACCAGCTGGAAGGCAGTGTGCAGCAACTGGAAGGGGAGGAGCAGCGCTGCCTTATTCTGTGACCTATTTAATCCATGAGTCTTATTAAAATTAAGGATACAGCATTAAAAAAAGAAATTTTAGCGTATTTTTTTTTATTTTGTAATACATTGACAACAGCAAGTCGATTATTTGATAGGATGAACATGGAGGTTAGTTTTAAAGCCATGAATTTTGACTTAAGCGACAGAAAAAGGACAAAAGAAATCAATGATTTTTGGAAATAGATTGATTGGGCATTGTTTAGATCAGAGGCTGCACCAAGACATAATAGTGTTACGCATTGCCTGGATGGTGGGGGGGTCTGGCCACGATGGATTCTGCAGGCAAACCCTGTACATCAGTGAGCTACTTCTGTTTCTTCTCTTTCAAAAACATGTTAATTTGATACATTTATTTCTAAATAGTCAATGAGTATAAGTATGTACGTGCTTGGTTGTCTGTTCTATGTGTCTTTTGTTCCCCCTGCAAGGACAAGCGGCTTTAGACGATGAAAGAATAGATGTTAAAAGAGGGAAACAACAAATGCATTTTCTCAATTGACAGCAATACACTTCCGTACAGAAGAAATATTTTTACCAATTATACTTTTTTTCACATAAAACTTAGGACACCAGTCTTTACAGTGATAGCTGTTTTTATTTTAGGACCAGGTACAAACTTCCCTGATAATATCTACTGTTTAATGTATGTTAACCTGATCCTAGAATAGTTCAAATTATTCACACAGGACAGAGTAGTCAGAGATTTTACTCAATAGGAGTAGAAATAATCTAAAAGAATATTACTTGAGTAAAAGTAAGAAGTACAGCACAGGAAAACCTGCTAAAAGTAAAGTCTTCTCAAAATGTTATTCAAGTAAATGTAACCGAGTAAATGTAACTAGTTGCTTCTCACCTCTGATAGTAAATATTTCATGTGATGCATTTTTGTCCACTTTTCTACACAGCATCAGTTATAGCAGTCTGGTGGAGCTCAAAGAGCTGACTAGCCAACATGACTGAACAGCTCTTCTTAGGGTCCACTTCACACCAAGGACAGTCATCTATGAGACACACACACCACTTAGATTGCTTTCACTGGTTCAAAATATCCCAGTTATTGGAGCTGCTGCATGTGGTGGATAAAGTTAAAAATGTTCGTAGAGAGCGTCTAGGGCAGGATTCATGGCGACGGCGAGACCGGGTCCATTCTTGGAGCAGGAATTCTGGGATGCAGTTGTTAACGAAGTCATACAGACAAATATAGGACTGAGGGGACTGATGTAAGGTTTATAAGAAACATATCGCTTGAAATGTTCTGGTTTTAGTCAAACTAATACAGGATATGTGGCTGTTTTCCACTTGATAACAAGCATATTGAAACAAATCTTATTTCAGAGTAAGATCAGCAGCCAAAAAAGATGTTTATATCCACACAGTTAAAAAGTCAGCCCCCATCAGCGCCTCTACACTGTGTCACCAGTATGTCTAATGAAAACAACTTTATCTCAGCTATAAGTAGATGTTTGTAAGGATACACCAGGGGCCTGCATAAGACACAAACATGGTGACATAATATCTTCATTCAACCCTCCTGATGTCTCCATCATTTCCTAAAATTGACCCTTCAGATATTTGCATAGTCTTTTAGACAGTAAGGTCATTACACCTGATTTTTTGCTGGTAAATAAGTCAAAATGTAACAAGGGAACAAGATTAAGACTCCTGGATGCACAGTTCTGTGGAACATGCTAATCATTAACTGTTAGTTGTTATTTAACAACCTGCAGATAAAACTGGAAAACTAAACAACTGCAACTAGAGAGACTTGTGTTGGTTCACCATAGCAAACAAACAAGCAGCTATCAGGTCCCCCTGCAGTTTGAATGAGTTGAAGATGCCATCTTACACCTGCTTTAACAAACCCACTGTCATTTAGACAAGGCAGACAGGACTGTGAATATGAAGTTCTTTGATTTTTCAAGTACATTTAACATAATTCAGCCTGATTTACTTTGTGAGAAACTCCAGAAGACTCAGGTTAAAGCGTCAACCATTGTCTGGATCAAAGACTATCTGACAAACAGACCACAGTTTGTTAGACTGAAGGGTC
>JAUZNJ010040676.1:0-10286 GCA_034780135.1 Jordanella pulchra | reverse complement strand
AGTCAGTCTAGTCTTAACCATATGACTTGATGAGATGAATGGAGTCTGGTGTGCTGTTGCTTGGGTGGAAAGAAAACCAGCAGCCACACGGCCCTTTCTGGAACCATTGTGAGACCCCTGCTGTAGAGCATTTGTATACTGAAGCAAACAAAGGAGGGAAGTTCTTTACCTGCTTGTGCTTGGGTTGCCAATGAACACCATAGAAAAAAACGCACACATTAAAAGTATTAAAGAACACTGCTTGGGATAGGACAAACTGGTTTCAGAAAGAGCCAGTCACATAGCATCCTTTTGTGGTGTGTAGTAATACATTAGTGCATGATATTGCAAAAAATCCCAAGGCATAAATATTCTCTCCCAAGAACAGGGAATTACTAATTAAAAAAAGTTAGTAGTTCTTAGTGATCTAAATTCAAAGTAATTTTTTTATGTTCGTTTTTTTCTGCACCTGTGGAATATATGTCTCTTTTTGTAAAGTTGCCAGTTTAGATGCTACCAGCTGAGCACTTCACGATGCATTACTTGATTAAAGAATAAGGTGAATGTATATACTTTTTTACTTGTATACATCTTGCATTTTTGACTACCTGTGTTATTTTTTAAATAATGCATATATATACCTGCAAAGATGGAGACACTTTTAACCCTTATTCTGTTTTTTTTTGTTTATCTGGAGACAACTTTTATTACTTGTCAGACTTCTTTTAAAGCATTCTAATCACCATACAAACATAAGAACAGAAAGGGCGGGGCGGGGGGGATGAGTGACAGGAATATTATATGTTTCCTTTTAGCTCAGTGACTAGTGGTTTATTATATTATTCGACACACTGAGAAGGTACAGATTTGAGGTACTTAACAAAGGGTTTGGTAGTGAAATCTTTTCAACCCTCAAAAACTGTTTTGACAGCGTTAAGCTATATTATTGATGATGAGGGTGATGAAGGTGTAGGAGATTTCCAAAAGAGTAAAATATGGTGTCTAGTGAGAAGGGAACAGAAAGCCAAAATCTCATATTGCTTGGGGGGCAGTTGGGGGTTTGGGTTCAGTGTGGTCACTGGAACACCAAAAATGGCTATTACTCTAAAAACCCCTGAGATTACAAGAAATTAGTCTGGAATTTGTGCAAACTTGGAGAGAAGAAAGACACAGGACTTAAGTTAGAAGGTGTGGCATCTGTCAGACTGGTCTAAAATTGAAAGGAAGATCTGAGATAAACGAGACTTTTAAAGACCAACTCTGTTTATTACTGTATAAGCTGTAACCTAGCACCTGGCGTACTTAAACACATTCTTAAAATCACTTTATCCCACCATGACTTCACATGCAGTCTTTATTTTACCAGATGAGTCAGAATCAGTTGCCATAGGCTTCCTGCCGTTTTTCCTGTTTGCTGAGTGCCACTTATCTCATGTGTGCAAAGTTTAAAAAAACAGCATTTGCAAGAGCTTATCAAAAAGGAGACCGATTGTGACAAGGCCTGCACTATAGTCTCAGATGCAGGGGAACAAATACAGAGCCAGTATTAGTCATTTTTCAAATTGTTTTAATTATTTAAAAACCCTAAAATAACAAAGATCTCAAAGCAAGCAGAAATATCCATCATTCCATGTTTTGTTTTTTTCCATCCTGATTACCTGGACTCTTATAGCTTGAAGGGTTTTGTCTCAATTTACTGTGCCGCCTTCTATCCTCACAACCCCATGCACCACAGTGGGGACCACCTCAAAGCTGTTTGAAGTCACGAACACCAGAAATGTTCAAAAAAATTTGTGGAAAACTTGTATTAGACTTTTCTGCGGTTGTTGTTCATATATGTTCTTCACAGTAGGAGATCTTTTGCTGGAGACAAGCTCTCTCTCTCTCAGCATGAAGCATGAGTGAGGGCGGTGCAGACAGACCTTTTATCTGGAGCACACAAGATATGATGCAAAAGCATACTGTGGAAGTAGCTCTGCTTGAAGGGCGTCAGTAATGATGGATGAGATTCCCTGATACCTTTTTTTGTGTTCATTTCAATGCAGCTTGTAAGTGCATGAATACATAGTACCAGAAAGAGAAGAAAGCAACTCACAGGTCAGCAGAAAATACTATGAACCAGCAACTCTGTTCTTCAATCGACTTGTTTCCCTTACTCATGCCTTGTAGTTGCTGCTTTATGCAGATTGTTTACCCACTGATGTTCCTGGTTTTTCATGTAGGGGGTTGGTAGAAAAAGATTTATTTAATTCTTACCCCTTATATTTACATTTTTTAGAAGTAGGGCATTCCTCAGGACCACACTTAAAAAATGAAAAACTTAGATGTACTTCCAACTGGTTTGAATAAGTACTCTTTCAGTTTACATATGTTTAATTAGTAAAAAGCCACCAAAACTCAGTATTCAATATTCTGACGTTAACATTCTGAATTAGTTTTTTTAATTTTGCTAAGAAAAGAAAATCGTTTTGTATTAAATATAAGTCACAGAGATGACCTATGTCGGTTTTAAGAGTGAGAGAGTAAAAAAAATGAACAAATACATATTTTTGTTTCTTATTTTTGTTGATTATGATTTGCTTAGAATGAAAACCAAAACTTTAGTGTCTTGGAAAATTAGAATTCAGATGATGACCAGGACTAAAACTGCACTGCTCCTTCCAAGGTTCGATGGTCAGCTGGACTCTCATCTCCAGCACCCTGTCATAGGCCTTCCCTGGGAGGTTGAGCTGTCGTCTGAACACGCCCTCCAATCCCCCTTCTGAAAATCTTCTCGCAAAATTTGGGGGAGCTTCACAAGGAAAGAAATGAGGCTTGGCTCAGTGCATCTAGGGCCGCCACACACAGATCAATACTGGACAGGGCTACAAATATCGTAATCCTTGTGTGAAGCACTTTTTCAGTGTTATAATTTTTTGAGATGTATGGATAAGGGTAATCAGCATTAGTAGTCACTGCAAATGTAAATTGCAAGGAAATCCATTCAACTCACAAATACTGGGAATGCAAAGCAATGAAATCTGTTTGGGAGCAGTGGGAAAATTCTGGGAGTGATTTGGGGCTAAGGGTTTTGCACCCGGAGCCAGAGTGGCATGTGGTACTTTCCAGGTACTTTCAGCATTCTCAGAAAACAAGCACTCTGCTGTAACCACTCCCCCTTTTACCAATAGATGTGCTAATAACCCCAAACAAACATGCAGTGGATTTAAACCATTCTAATAATTTGGTAGAAAAACAGTGACATTCCGACATTATTTTATATTTCAGATTATGTAGACTATGTCGATGGAAGTGAAGCATATGAATTATTGATTTTATCTATTGAGAACCAGCGGGTTTTGTAGCTAACACTCATACGTATCATCTATCTGTTTCATGGATTGTTTGTGCCCAGAAGCAACATTTCTTTGAGATTGGTCATTCCAGCTTTCAGGTCAACTAAAGACAGCGACAGCATGACATTTTGAAAAGAGGCCACAGTGCTTCTGTTGTTGAAGTGGGTTTTTTTTTAGTTCCACCATCTCAAACTGTCTGCAGACATTAGCAATATTTCTGGAAAACACTGAAATCCCTGCATCTGAATGGTACTGATGACAGTATAAAGATCATTTTGTTGGAGATGTGCAACAGTAAATTTGATAGATTGGTAAATCAGTACATTCAAATACCAAAATAGAATTGTCTCTAAATCATCTGTTTTTAAGTATTATTATAGTATGTTCTGAAGGGCAGTATTAAAATAAAAATGAAAATACACATTTGCCAGAATTCAACAAATTGAAGCTCTTAGTACCATCAGCAAAGCCATTACAGTTACATTTATTCAGCCACTGACAGTAAATGTCATTAACATTGCTATTACTAGTGTTGCATTTGCTGCCACACTAAGCAAAACTGAAATTAACGTGACTCTCTCAAGGTAATATTTGTGCTGCATCCCAGTATGGTAATTAAAGTTGAACACTGTTTAATGATAGCAAATATTAATATTTACCGATCGTATAATTACTGACACAAATTCTGTTCCTCAAGGCTCATGCAAATCCTATTATTAAAACACACAGCCAGAATGCCTTTGGATTTGAATCACAATTTACATTCATTGTTTTAAATGAAACTAATGCCATGCCAGGAGTGAACATTTACTATGCATGTTTAATCTATGATAGAAACCCTGCTTTCAGGTTTTATAATGCAGAGACTGGACCTCAGCCATTTTCCTCCCTTCGGGTTAAAAAAAGGCTTTGAGAAAGCCTCGGGCAGACCACGTTGTCCGAATGTTAAAAGAACTACTCAAGCAGTTCAGCCAGATGAGTTATTTACCTATTGCTCCACCAGCATTTGCATTTTTGTTTTTCTTTTCTTCATTTTTTTACTCAAAACGTAGTACAAAAAAAATCGCTCTGTTTGAGTTTTACTTTTCACAAGTGCCATTTTTGTCCTTGCTCTGGGAAAATGTTATTAGAAATGTAATAAGTGTGGGTATCAAGGAGGGCTTAAATAAAATAAGAAATTAGCAATAGCACAGCCAAGTTTTAGATGAGTGGGAATTGTTACCCACAGATGGGAGCTAGAGATCAGATCAGTGCTCAGCCAATATTACATTCTGCTGTCAGAACCTCGAACACCTTATTGGAACTGTGCAAATTCAAAAATGCTATATAATTGGACTGTGACAGAGGATATTTGCAAGTTATTAGTTTTGTTTTTTTTTTTGTCTGAAATCCCAAGGTTTGTCATCTAGCATGAATTTCTCAAATCTTATGATATGTTTTAGCTTTTTGCCTGTTGTTGCTGAAATTGTCAATGTTTTTTTGTTTATCATAAGGCCTGGTTTATCTTGTAATTTGTGTAAACATGAATCAAGTCAGCTTTTCATATATCATTTAATACCCAGTGAAGTATGAATTATTTTTCCTGCAGTGTTAATCCCAATAAAAGAGTATTATGAACAGAAATTCTGTAGAAACAAAATAACTGGGGGATTATGATTTGGCCTTGCATTGCATTCAAAACAGCTGTTTTTGTCTACAGTTCTGCATAAGTATGTAAAAAGAAAAAAGGAGAAAAAAAAGAAAGGACAAATATTTGTCTTTTAAAACCCAGTTTAGAAGTTCTATGCATCATCTGTCCATCCCTCCATCCAACTGAACAATCATGTGTGTGTCTTTCTGTCTGTTCCTTTAGCCAACACTCTGTGTGACCATATAAATAAATCTTGGTCCATCCATCCATCCATCCATCCATCCATCCATCCATCCATCCATTGTCTTCTTCTGGGCAGGGGTGGACATGTTACTTAAAAAAGCTAATCCCTTATAGTTAGTTGATACTTCTTCCAACACATTATTGAATTGGTTGCTTAGTTACCGCATAAAAATAACTAGTCACTAGGCAAAGTTGTATTTTTTTATTATCTCAAATGCTGTCAAGACTTGTTGACTTTCCTGTTATTAGAACTTTACATACAACTGGAAGTTCATATTTCAAAAGTTTAATATTAAGAAATGAAATGATTTATAAAATCATTAATAAAGGGACTACATATCTGAATACATTCTGTAACAATATACACCATTTGGCTATTATGGTGGGATAATAGAAAACATTTATGTAGATGTGGTTTGTTATCTCAGTTTCTTTTTTTTTTTTTTGTTGATAATATAACAAAAAGCAAACTAGATGTTTTACGACTTAATGAAGTCTCCATAATGTAGTGGTTTAAGTCTTTGACCACTATGCAGGAGACTGAGGTTAGAATCCCTGTTGCGACGGGAAAGGCATCAAGCATGATAACATTGACAAGTCTGACTGTGACTGTCTACTATGGTGTCCTCTGAGTATTGGAGCAGCTGAAAGGTCACAGACAGGTGTTTTAGAAATTCATAGTGTTGCACAATGTATTTCATTTTTAACAACAAAAAATACACTTTTTTACAATTAAAAAATAGCCACACCATTCCAAAAGAAAAATGAAAACAAACTGAATTAAGAGGAGAACTATATGTAAAAGAACGCTGAAGAAGTAAATTTGCTCTATTGATACATTAGGGCCTTCAATAGTAAGTCTTTACTGTGGAAAATCCTTGTTTTTAATGCAGTGAGAGATTAGTGAACATCCCACCAACATGCATTATATACTAAAGGTGAATGGATTGAAACCAGTTTAGGAATGATAGTGGGGTGCATCGACTGATTGGTCAGCCGATTTATCGGCCTCAGCTTCCTTAATTTTGGGAGACAGGTGATCGGCCATTACTTAGATGTGACGCCTATCTTTTTCACAGATCTTAACTACCTCTGCAAAAGCCTGAAAAACAGCGCTCTAAACTCTGATTCATACTTGAGAGTAGTAATTTCTTTTCTTATCATGTCACAGGTACTGACTGATGCCTTTCAGTAAGATGAGATATAAATATTCAAGGGTTTTTGTGATCTTATTACAACTGAAAGTGTTGGTTATTAAAAACACAAAATCTCTATCGATCAAAATCGGAATCGGCATATCAGGCCTATTGAAGAAGAAACCTGCAATTTGTAAAGTATTTTGTAAAGTAATCTTTTTTACTTTAAAGAACTTTATTTCACTTGCAAAATAAAGGGCTCTAACAAAAACTCTGTTCTGGTGTGTCTAGCACAAACAAATAAAACAGAAAGTAGCTATCTGTGTCATATTAGTAAATTTGATAAAGTCAAAGAGATAGAATATTAAAATGTTACTTTTTCCACAATCATAATTCAATGTTTTGTTTGGTAGCAAACACACCAGTGATACAATGAGCTGTTTGTGGATCCTTGTTTTGTCCTTTTTACAGATCCTAAAGAAACTCCTGACATACTGATATTAAGCTGGAGAAGGTTTGTAAGAGTCATGTGGACTATGTGCGAAGAAAAGAAAACATTTAACCTTTCGAGGAAAGGGAAATAGAGTAGTAAAAGGTCTGTGAAGCAGGTGTTATTAAACTCACTTTGAAGCGTGACAATACATATTTATATTGAGTTTGTGGGGATAGTAAAAAAGGTTGATTTCAGATATCAGTAACCTTTTCATGGAATATATAAAGTAATGCAATGTTTTTTTGTTTCTATTTATTTCTCTGAACTTTTATATCATGCATATTCAAATAAGAGTTACTATTGAGAGATTTATATGAAGTACTTGCAAATTACATTTGGTTTCTAAGTATGAATTTTGAATAAAATATCTACAGTTGTATAATTAGGGGCTAATGATCCATGTGGAACCATTAGAGTTCTGCTGTATGTGTGGATGATGGGTGCGTAGGTGCCATCAAGCACCCCCTCATGCGCCCAGATATGGAAGACGTGCGCTGTGCTTTTAATGGGGCCAGATCATTCTCAGCTTGAATAATACAGAACGAGTGCCTGCCATGTGGAAAGAATACCGCAGTACCAGGATGAATGCAGAACACTGTCGAAGTGCTCACCCCATTTTCAGCTCACTCTCAAATTTAAACGTCAGGGAGGTTCTTCAGACAGTATTCTTTCTAACTAAAACTGACATGAGAGAATGAAGCAGCTGACCCAAAACGTATCAAAGGTTTCAGTCTCTAAAACTTCTACAACCTTCAGGTTTGTAGTTATTGCCGATGAAGAACTAGTCAGCAGTTTAAGCTCGGTCTGTGGAAAATGGCTTGTTTGTCTCCAAGATTATTTTTTGCTTCTGTCCAGCGAAATGTTGCCAACTAAAGCATCCTTTTGTTTCAGACAGTACTCCTCAGCTAGGATAAAGACCATTTTTACACATCTGATGTATTGTTTTAACCTACAGACTGGACCAGCAAGTTTATTTATTCATTGTAATGGATTACGCTGAAGAGTAATGCTCTCACTGCCTAAATGTCTCCTATTAGGAGGTCGGGCAGAGTAACAAGCACTATAAAGTTATAGCTTCATTATAATATGCTGTAAAAATGACTGCATTTTGTTAAGCTGCATGCATGAGCTGCATCTGACAATAGACGATTTAATGGTTCCCAGGTGTTGATTCCTTCTCCCTGTTTTGCAGAAAATACTTCCCAGTGTGCTACAATCTGAGGTTTGATGGAGGGGAAAAAAATCCTAAATGTGCTATTCATATGCTGTATATGCTGCAAAATGCTTCAGCCATTTATCATTGTTATGAAGGCTATCATGGGACCTTGCACAAGAGTCCTTTCTAGTAAGTGCTCTGTTCTCTTGTTTTTTTCGTCCTGCCACACAAAATCTTACACCCCTATGCTGAAAATGGAAGGTAGTCTAGGTCCTTTTTTAGATTTATACACCATGGTGTAGTATAATAGCTTCAGAATCTTAAATCGTAACGAAATTGCTGCCATGATATGGGGGGACATGTCACATCTGCTTGAAAATATACTCAAATTCTTAATGTAGACATTAAAATTTAAGTGTTCCTTTTATTTCATTAATACTTTTTCATTATAACTGCAAAGGTAGCTCATAAAATGTGAAATGTATCATGATGAGTTAAGAAAAATAAACTTGTTGTGGTAGATATATAATTTTATGTTAAATATAAAATGTTATCCAAAGGATTAAAATATACGGCTGTGGTGCCAGAAGACAGGAGTGTTATTCGGTTCACAAGAACAACATGAGCAAGATTTTAGTAATGTTTTGTTTCTGCTGGATGGCCAAAGGAGTGCGCAACTACTGACCTTGTATATAGAGAAACAAATTCTGCTACATACTTTCTAATTACATCTGAATAGCTAAAGTCCGACTCTGTTTATTTGGTAGCAACCTATAAATATAAGGAAGCCCATCCGATTGTATCAACTTAATCCTGGTTAAGCACTTGGCAACAGTGTTAAGGAATGACTACCTTTTAACAGGAAGAAGAATATGAATGCCAAGTTCTGTGAACAACTGGGGGTTGAGAGTTGAAAGCAAAAAGGAAGAAAGGAGGGTATATTTTACAGAGAACAAACAGAAGTAGTAAACATGAAATTAAAATCTTGTTTGAAAAACTCAAAGTATCCGACACAAGTTTGTTTGTTTTTCTTTGTGCTATTGAATAGCATATTATTGAAACATTGCGATTGCTGGGAGAGCTTTCATTAAAAAATAATTATCACTGGTCCCTTTTTAGCATGCATAAGCAAAACTACTTCAATCTCACTGATACTAAGTGTAGACAAAGCAAATAATAATGGGGTGATCAAACACTTAATATCTTCTCTGTTGTCAGTTTTGTTGTCTGTAGTTTGAAGGGCAAGGGTTTCACGCTTCGATTAGCAGCTGTAATTGAAAATACAATGTGCTACTCTATATGTGCCGCTAATGCTGTCCTTGCAGCGATATTTCCTTTTTCCTTCAACAGCCTTTAAGCAAGTAGAAAATAATTTTTGGAAAGTAGATGTTAAGTCATACAGCAAAACAGGTTTTGATGTTGCATACTTTCTACAATTTTCTATACACACAAAAGAGAGATGATTATGATTTGTGACACCATGTCTCCTTTGGAAAAACTGTGATTTATTTCTGTATCAGGTGATTGCTATGAGTGTCAGAAGTGGTTGCCAACCTAAGTTTAGATCTGTGTATACCTGTTTATGTTCCTTATTTCTAGTTGTTTTGAGTCTATTTATGCTGTGAGTAATAATTCTGCACTCTGAAGTGCCAGACCTCCAGGTTTGGGCACAAAGCCAGTTCCTTTACAGATGATATTTCAGGCTGGAGTAAGGATATGGAAGACTGCAACTCCCAGTGTAAGTACATAGAGAAGTGCAATTCTCAAAAGGAATATGCTATGTTTTGATGTCTCCAAGTGTCTGTACTTCAGTGGTTCAGGACTGGGCTGTAATGTTCTTTGAATTTCAACAGGATTTAGTTTAATGATGCCCACAACCTGTAATGTTATAGTCCCCTTGTTTTGTGGGTTAATGACTGCAGTGCTATGGTTTAATCCAGTGCTATTTGTTATAATAAAATTAATTTAAAGTTAAATTGAAGAGAAGAGAACATCTTATTCATTTTTATCAAAAATATTTACTTATTTAAACAAAAATACTTGCTTTCAAACCCATATACAGTTGTGGTTAAAAGTTTACATACACTTGTAAAAAACATAATGTCATGGATGTCTTGAGTTTCCGATAAGTTCTACAAGTCTTATTGTTCTGTGATAGAGCGATCTGAACACATACTTGTTTGTCACAAAAAACATTCATAAAGTTTGGTTCTTTCATAAATTTATTATGGGTTTGTTGAAAATGTGACCAAATCTGCTGGGTCAAAAATATACATACAGCAACATTAGTATTTGGTTACATGTCCCTTGGCCA
>JAUZNJ010040675.1:0-10286 GCA_034780135.1 Jordanella pulchra | reverse complement strand
TTAGGTATAGCTCATAGGTTGACATTTACTCTTTAACCTGGAAGTCCTCATGGTTCCTCTGGGACACACTGCAGGGTGTAACCTGGTTCTGTTGATTGGATAATCTGAACAATATGAAGTGAATGTAGGAAATTCCATTGTGTAGGTTTATGGCTTCTCAAAATACTCCCACCTACATGCAAAAACAGACTCAGTGACAAGAACATGATAGATCTTTCTTTCTTTTTTTTTACTGCCAAACAATTATTGATTCCAAGTCATGTCAAAGTTTGCCTAATATACAGATTTGAATGATTTGTTTGGCTTTTTCCGACTGCAATTGATTTTTCGGTTAATTTCTAAAGTTGCTTTCTAAATCTGTGTCACTATGATCCAATAATGTTCACATGATGTTAGGGAAGTTTGAGTTTCTGGTCTTTCGGGTCCAACATTGGTATTTAATGAGCAGGGAGCTCAGTCGACTGCAGAGATGACATGAAGCTACATGAAGCTGAGTTTACGAGTATCCACCAAACGTCTTGTTATTTCCACCGTTGTGTAGTTTCATTTTTGATTCAACATTTTTATGCAAGTTGAATCTTTGAGAGGGTTTGTCATCCAAAAACTTTGCTGTGAACACTCACTCTAGAACAGTGACGACAGAGTGGTAGATTTTAGAAAAGCAAGTTGGGAAGAGGCATGAAGAAGCAAAACCTGGAATTGTCACTAATCTATCTACTTTCCTCCTCTTCAGTCATCCATGAATGCTCTCAATTATTCAGGATGCAGGTCGATTACTAAATATATCTAAAAAAAACATCCCATTTCTGATAAAAGGAACTGAATGGTAATTTCTGGCTTTGAAGATTTGCCATTTTAATCCCATTAAGCCTTGATTTCAACAGTCTTGTAGTTGCATAAACAGATTGGGGCACAGGGCCAATTCACATCAATTATCACAATTTTAGTTTAATGTATCACTTCAATTATTATTTACTGCATTAAACCCTTCAAGGGTCCATGGAGCTTCACAGTTTGCATCTCAGGCTCTATGTTGCAAAATTCTCTGCAAAGCAAACTTAAAACTTGTGCCTTCTTTACTATCATGATTTAAATTAATGGTATTAATAATATGTTTGTGCTTTTAAAACAGATCAAGTTTAATTATCTTGCCTCTACCTTAATCTAGTTGCACCTAGACTTATTTTTGGTTGTGTTATTTGTATGTGATGCTTAATCTTGCTATCATTGCGATGAAAAGAAATTCACTAAAAAGAAATAAATTAATAAAAGTGGCCATAAATTTTAAAAAGTGACCATATCAGTACTTTGAAAATGCAAAACGGTGGGTCTGTTACTTTTTCAGGACAAAAAATCTGTTCAATACAGCAAAGACATGCTTACATGCTTGGGTTACAAAAAAGAAGAAGGAAACACTGAACGACAGTTTTAGTTTTGCTCATGTCAAACCCAAATACTTGCTCAGTACATTCAGAATCTGCGCTGGTGTTTCTTTTTGACAAATCAAATTTAGTTATCCCATGATTTTAGGTTCAATTTTGACACATTTTTTTATCTTAGCAAATCAATGCTGTATGAAGTCTGTAGGCTTTTTGCCACTAGGGATGCTAGAGCTGTAACTTCTAGGTTTAGCGCCCCTAAAAGGAACGAAAAAACTGCATTAATCAGTCTGCCTCTGAGTTTCATAATTTGTTAGCAGATAGATATGAAAACGAAGAAAAAGTTTGTTTTGTAATTTTTAGATCTACTGTCCATGACTTTTTTGGTCTTGACCTGAAAAGTGTCCTTGTAACTGCAAACTGTGTGCCTATAAACAAAGCTGTTTGTAACACAGAAAGAAAAAAAATAGCATTAACTTGTCGAATGAAAGACTCTTTAGTGCAGCAACAATATCACTGTATGAGTTTACTGATTGTATTAAGTTAAAAAAGGATTACTGGAATGACCTGTTATACTACTGCCGCAAAGTGTCTAAGAATGTTTTTTCGGGGTCACGACCAGCGAAAAACCCAATCCAGTTTTCATCTTTAAATACACAGTCAGAAAGGAGATACAGTATGTTTTTTGTTTTCAATTTTTGATTTAGGATTGGTGCGTTCTAGGTTGCCTGACATGGCGGCAGTATTTTGCACAGTGGTAGACAAACTCCACTCCTGTTGCTTCACCGTGTCATCAAACAGAAGGAGCTTCTATCTGCTGCTTGCTGGTTGGAAGTCAGAATTGCTAACCTAGATTTTACTGAGCAATTAGTGATTCTTCATACTTTATGGAAAGTCAGCAGTGGCGGTGTCCCTGAGTCTACCAGATCCTTCAGAGGTGCTTCCAGTTAAGGTTGTCCTGGACCTACAACTGGATAACTCTAGTTGTTCATAGTGCTGCTGTCTGACCAGGACCTGAGCTCAGTCAGGAGCAGTGGGAGATCAGAGCAAGAGTTTACCAGAGTGGGGCAGAGGCGGCTGCATAAGATTCTTCCCAGGAGCTAAAAGGAGAGGATAGATGATAAATGATTTAAATGTCCTTCTAGAGACAAACAAAAATGCTTTTTTTTTTTTTTAAAAAGTCACTATCAAACCTCTTAAGAACATTTCTTACTTGATCCTATATCAATATTAATTTTTCCATCCTCTAACTGAATTGAAAAAAGCTTTGTTTCCACTGACTCATAGCCTCATCTAGTCCCTGGTTTGCTTCCCATCCTGAACACACCTCTACATAAGAATAACATGTAAATCTGTCACTCACTTCAGTGTGGATACACCATTTATCAGCTCTCGTGTTTAAGAGGATCTCAGGATCCTGTAAAGCTGCACTCCAGGTCACATGACTCATTCAGCAACACATCTGACATTCTCAAGTTAAACAGGTGAGTTTTTACGAAGAAATGCCTGGACAAAGCATCCATACTGTACATGTCAGCTGCTGTATACTGAGCTGAGAAATAATTAAAGAAAATCTCAAATCAAGCTAATAGTAAGAGTTACGCAGGGTTGCTTTAACTAAATAAAAACGGCATCAACAAAAAACTATCTGGAAACACTTAAAAAAATATGAACTAAA
Organism: Jordanella pulchra; assembly: GCA_034780135.1. Classification (NCBI taxonomy): domain Eukaryota; kingdom Metazoa; phylum Chordata; class Actinopteri; order Cyprinodontiformes; family Cyprinodontidae; genus Jordanella; species Jordanella pulchra. The sequence goes on along the minus strand of JAUZNJ010040675.1, from coordinate 7,229 downwards.
TCAGTTGCTGTCCTTTAACCCTTGGGAGGGTCTAGCCTGTCATATAAAACCATTGTAATGGTGGACAGTAGTCTTATTGTGGCAGCATGAGGCTGCAAATTTGGAGGCATCATTCGTGGCCCTCAGATGGGAAGTGATAGTTACGGCTTATCAGAAACAATACAACGATCTCAGACACTAACTTCATAATATGGAATTATACTTTCTGTTATATACTGAATTTAATGGTTGCATTATCACTAAATTCAGACAGCAATTTTGGGATTAATTAAATAAATTAATCACAAATTGCTTTAAATAAAAGTTTTTTTCCTTACCCAATCAGAATGTTTGGTAGGTGATACGACTGTATATTTAGGTCAGATGTCTTTTCTTTCTGCTTATTTTATTTTTCTGTTTGAGACCTAAAGCTTTAAAATTTGCCTCACTTGAGGAATATATATGTTGCTTTGCTGAGTTCGAAGCAATCACTAAAGTATTAATAAGTGATTTATAGGCTGTAAATTATGCACAAGTTTCTCTCTTTGATCTTTTCCAGCCCCCCTTTCCTGCAATCCCTTCCTTTGTGGTTCACATACCAACCTAAGGTGTCCATGGGAAATCATTGGTATAGATTCTCCTTCAGTCAATACATACACCCAAACGCACACACACACGCACACACACACGCACACATAGACAGTTAAAAAAAAAATACACTATAATCTGAGCTGAGGGATGCTTCAAACATCCTTTCTGTTGAAAGTGCATTACTGAGACTAAATTCTTGGCAAGAATTCAACGTGTATTAGTGTGTGTGTGTGGGTTGAGGAAAAATGGAAAGAAAAACTCACCCTGATTTACAAAAACGATGATGCGGTGTGGCAAAGACAAAGGTGGGCCTTGTCTGTCTGCAGGAGTCAGTGGTTCTCAAGTATCAAAGGAGAGAACCAGAGCGACAACAGGATGTGGGTTGTGGTAACAAAAGGAGAAAGATGGAGAGATCCTAATTTGTGTTTGAGTTCCCATGCAACAAACTTTTTGGATATTTTGGTTTTGAATGATAATGTTGTCCATGGGTATGAGACAGGTTTTGGATTCTGGGGCAGACTTGCTCCTGTAATGCATCTCATCTTGCCTTAGTATGACCTCTTTCATTTCAAACATCTTTCTCTTTCTTTGACCTTCTCGCTACTTGTTACAGCATCGTTTAGCTACAGTCAATTAATATTTCATGCTACTACTCCCAATACCTGCCTGTCGATAACCAAGACAAGACTCACCGCAGGTCCAATCCATCATAATCACCCCTGATGGGACTTCAGAGCTGTGTTAGCCCTGTGTGCGTTGATAGATCATTTGTTTGTGCTGACAAAGCCTTAGTGGTTTAGATAAATGGTCTCAACAGCTTGGAGATCGAAACAAGCCATTCATCATTTCCTCACACAGTCAGATGAACAAGTCATGTGAAAAAGCAGGGCATAGAGAAGGAAGGTTTACCTGCTATGTATTATTTTATTCAACTCTGGAAAATAAGGAGTCTGAATAACAAGTTGATAGAAAAATATCATGTTTTATTCAATAAACAAAATTTATCAGCAAAAGAAGAGTGATTTAGGACACCAACTAAAATGTTTGAGGGGTTTCTCACACGTAAAGTTTGTAGCAGATCACCCGGCAGCATCTTCATGACAGGAACTGTTTTTTGACTCGGACTTTAAATCGTCTTAAGTCCTTGCTGGATTTAGTGCTGCGTTTTTGGTTGCTGTCATGTTCCAAGGTCCTATTTCTCTTTAATTTGAATTATTTTACTGACACTCTCACAAATTTGGCATTAAACATAAAATACAAAAAATTAAACAGTGTTTATAGTTTTTATTCAGTACTTATATCATTTGAAATTCTCAGCTTGGGTAGATTTGGTATTACATGTATTTTTATATATTTTGCAAAACCCAATTATAGGAAAAAAAGTCAAATGTCTGTGCGCTGCTTCTGTAAGATTTAACTTAGTAAGTAATGGCCAGGTGCTGCTGAGCACATGCAGTTAATTCATTGACCAATACCAAGCATTCTGTACATGTTTGCTACACTGCAAATAAGTCAGCAATGACCTAAAAGAAGCTATTTTTGCTGCTTATCAATCTTGGAATGGGTATTACACCATCTATCCATCCATCTTCTCCCCCTTATTCTGACAGGGAGGCAGTGTAGCCAGTGCCTATCTTTGGGAGGGGGCAAGAGGCGGGGTCCACCTTGGACAGGTCAGCAGTCTGTCGCAGGGCAACACAGAGACACACAGACCTACATCCATGTACACTCACACCTAAGGGCAATTTAAAGATACCAGTTAACCTAACAGTTACGTTTTTGAACTGTGGAAGGAATTTGGAGTACCCAGAGAGAACCTCCGCAGGAACAGGGAGAACATGCAGACAGACCCTGGGCCAGGAATCAAACCCAGAACCTTCTCATTTATAAATAATTTGAAGTTATTATTGTAAATCAGAAGGCTGAAAATCAGCCTAATCTGAATAATGTGCAGGACAATGACCCCAAACACATCAGAAGATTGACTAAACGGGAAGGGATATCATGAACCATAAGTGTTTGAGTTTCCTGTAGATGTTTCCATTACTTTATTTCTTTGTTTTTATTTTCTTAGAGATGCTCTCTCTTTCTCAGGTCCCCCCTTATTTACGTATACTCCGCTATCTGGTCAGCTTTACCTGCTTTCCACACCTTATTTTCCTCTGTTGTTTTTCATTCTTTTTCTCCATTACTTTGGCCAGATATAAGCTCATGAGTTTTGTATGCTTTTCTTATTTTTACATTAAATAATTTTACTTTTTTTTCCCCCTAACCATTTTCTGTTTTTGGTCCCTCCTCCAACCTTAGCATGACAAAGACAGTCAAAGCCAAGAATGCCATGTTAGGGTCTTAACCAAGTCGTGCCAGTGCACCGAAAAGGAATTACAAAGCAATAAGAGAAAAAGTTTAAGTCACAAAGAAACCAAGTCTTACAAGTCATTGCTGCTAAAATTTGGTCTACAAGCCCTTAACTTATTATATGCTCTTAGCTTTTTGTTCTGTCAAACATTCAGTAATAAGAACAGAAACTTTACCGACTTAAAACAAGATCCTTCAAATCCCAAATTAAATAAAATCCAATATTTCTGTATAAATTTTTCTTTATTGGTCTGATATAGAAACCTATTATGTTTTTATTAGCTCTACATTGAATATTATCACAAATAACAGAAATAAAGACTGCAGTGTTCCACTAAGTCATTTCAGTTAGACAAATAAATGAACTTTTCAAAATTATACTTGTAAATCTTACTCTAGCTCTACGAAAGAATCAGCAACTTGGAAATATTAAGAGGTATTGACATTCAGTGTAAAAAAACTCTACTCCTCACATCACTAAAACTGATGTGTGGTTGTGACCTTCAGTGAAACTGCAGCTGTTTGTGAATGCTGTAAAACCAAATGAAAAGTTTTCCTTCTATTGTCCTTGAGCTTGTCTGGTCAGACTCCCATCAGCATGCAAACGTTAAGCTTTTCTTAATCCACCTGTGTCTCTGTAAAGCGACAGTGTTACTTCAGCACATAAGTAACATGCAATAAAAAGTGAAAGCAGTTGAGAAATAAGCTGCGAGAACCAGTCAGTTGTTCATTTTTATATTAAGCTGTTTTGCTTTAGTGATGTTACATTTGATATGTGTTACAAAGGGATTTATTCTCATTAGATCCTTTTTTTTTTTGTTTAGTTTTTTCACATTACAGTTACAAACCTCAAGGTCTCTTGTGTTTTTATGCAGTCAGAGGTGCATGGTAAAAAGGCACATTTCCTTTCCTTCTTTAATTCTTTTGAGTATCTATAACTTACTAGTTTTTAAATTGACACCTTTACTTTTCATTTGAAAACATTGAGGGCATAAAAATTGCACCTTTACCCTTCTGCTTAAAAATCAGACACATTATTACTTAATACAAATTAAAATATGACTATAATTTGTCTTGAAAGGATTTGTTTGTTTTTGTTCCTCAGAACAAAAACAAACAAAACAGAACACTGTGTTGTTATAAAAAAAGGCACAATTACATAAAAAAAGGAAATGGATAAAGTCAAGAAAAAAAATACAGTTAACAAAATATTGTGAAAACCTGTGTAATGAATATGATTCATAAAAAATACAAACACTAACAGAGCTGGCAAAAGACTGCAAATAGGACATATGGGTTCCTTCATGTATGTAAGACAAAACTGAAGAGAATTAGAACAAATACATTCTTAATCAGATTAAGAACCTTTGCAACACATCACATGTTTGTAAACACTATTGAGCCTGCTGGAAGCAGCCATGACTGTGGTGTAACAACTGCTGGAAGGAAGTATCAGTGAAAACGCTCCTTTGTGCTTCTGGATTGCATGATGCTATAATTCTTACAGTGTACAGAGTGCTTCTATGATGCTTGATGCCACCATAGAGACATAAAGGGTCTTCAGGACTTGTTTCTTCTAAGTACTTAAATTATTCCATGTGCCTCGACCCATATATTTGGTCATTTAGCTATTGCACATAAAAATCACTGTGCGTCTTTCTAGGAAGATCCACTCTGCGTGTTTGCACATGTTTTGATAATCAAAAACCTTTTGAAGTTCAAAAGTCTAAGTCATCAACACCTGTGTTGAGGGCAACACTTGGCAGAGTCATCAGTGAACTTGTGTAGATAGGAGACTGGGGAGTCTATGGGGAAGTAGACGGGTAAACCCTGCTGTGCCCACTCTCCTCACAAACTGAAGCCGGCCAATAAGGTAATCCAGTATCCACTCTCAGTTTAGGTTGTCACCATGTTTTTGTTTGTTTGTAGTTGCACCAGTCTTTTAATTTCTTGACCATTGACCAAAAATTGCAGCATTAGATGTTTAGAGCTTCGAATACTGCTTTTAGCTCACCCGTCTTCAAACCGTACACCAACTTTCTCCTTGATCTGTCTGCTGTGTTCTTAGATATTCATAATGCTGTTTGTTTTCTAATGTTATTTAACAAACCTTTGAGGCACTCAAAGCACAGCTGGATTTATACAAAGATCATATCACACACAGGTAAACTCTAATTAAGTGACTTCTGAAGGCCATAGGTTCCCTATGTAGCACTAGACGTTTAGTTTTGTACAAGTAAAATGGGCCTAAAATTCAATGTACTTTTCAGAAATTATGTTAAATTATATAGACCACTTTTAGTGGTCTAATCAAAATAAATTCCTACTCTGTTTGGTTTTTATTTGAACCATTTAGTTTTTAGAGGTGGATTATCTGTGAATCAGCTAAGTCTGAATCAAAGGCAATCAAAGTGGCTGGAGAAGTTGGGAGGGGCTGTAAAGATGCATGGCTGGGAACTTCAAAGGTGAGCACAGAGTTCAGACAAATATGAAGCTCAGACAACAGCCAAGAGCCCACATCTACACTACAAAAGAGTTGGAGAGAGGGTAAAACCAAGGACACTGGCGAAAACAACATCCTTCATTCTTGACTGTGCACAAAAAAAAACGCCAGCTGGAAAGTAGACAAGCAGAGTGGGGGGCTTCCGGGGTCCAGACAGGACATTATAGGGTGAGTGGATGTTAGTGTGGGGGTGCATGACACAGGTATCAGGTGTATCTGAGCAGAGAGGCCCCTGACATGGGCATCCTTTATTCAGTCAGCTCCCCGGCCTGGACAAAGACTGGATCTCCCGAGCTTCGCAGTGTCACAGACAGTCCAGGTAATATTAGAAGGACTTAATGGGTCCAAGATAAAGGGAAGGTGGTTAAAAAGATTGCAACATGGGAAAATGCTGGGTTGAAACATAGTTTTCTGATGTTCTGAGCCACTGTCATCAACACAGAACATTTTTCCCACCAGAATTTCTAATTTACCCTAAATAAAATGCTTGTTCCCAAACACAGATATGAACTGACGGGGATGTTCATCTATTTAGTCTGTAATTATAGCAGATTCTGTCTCTAACCAAGAAGCCAATGATAAATTTAGTTCTCTAACTTCTTAATAGTTTCCATGATTTACAGTACATGGACTACTCCATAGAAGTACACAAGTCTAAATGTATTACTTAGAAGTCACAACCCCAGAAAAATTACATTTTTAGCACTATATGTTATTTTATCTATATAAAATACTATAAATATTACTTTTGCATAAACACTGGTGTGAAACCAGAACAAAACATAAAGAATCTTTAACTTCATACATGTATTCTTAACCTGATTCATTCTAAACTCTACACAGTATCGATCTGGAAATTCTCCTGTAGAAAGGGTTTGCAAACAGGAGGGACATTCAGTACAATTTCTCAAGCTGATTGGTTACCTGCCTTCCATGGCAAGTTTTTAGCCAAACACAGCAGCAGCTGAGATGTATCCCAGTCTTAATTGGTTTCACAGAGTTAACTGATGAATCAAACTCTTACCAAATCCAGTTGAGAGGAACATGGTTGGTAACAGAATTTCAAAACTGCCACCAAAGACAATAATGACCTAGGCCACAGTAAAAAATTGTTTTGCATATGGCAAATATCTATATTTTCATAACTTTCACCCATATGTTTGCATAGTTTTGTCAGGAGAATATAGTCTCCATATTGATGAAGGTACATGTGCTAAAAAATATTATATCCCTGCGCACCTTTTTTAAAGAACTTCTCTACATGTGTTTCAATAGGCCCGATATTTTAAAAATCTGGCCCTTCATGTAACCTTTGGAGTATTATGAAAGAGAAAACTACTGTGACTGAAAAGAAAACAAAGTGCTGAGTAATGTAAAAAAAATCCTCATGAATTATGTAAAAAAGTGTTATTGAAAATGCAAAGAGCAGAATATGGGAGGTGAGGGGGTATTTTGTTTACATAAACAACATAAAAAGGTGATGGAAATAGTGTAACAAATGGCAAATTTTTCCAGCTAAAAGATCTAAATAAGAAATAAAAAGGAAGCCAATAAAAACGATGATCAAATTGCAGTAGAATATCAGAAAGCCTCTAATTTTTGAACTACGTGTCAGATTTGTGATTTTCAGAGCAATCCAAAGTGTCACTGTAAAAAGAACAAAAATCGAATATGTAGATCAAGGTTTTAGCCAAATAGCTGGTATACAGTCCTGCTCACCTTTATTGGCACCCCTTCATGTTTTACATAGCTGAGTGAATATCTTCAGAAATAAATGGAAATGTTCAAAACTTAAATC
>JAUZNJ010040674.1:0-10286 GCA_034780135.1 Jordanella pulchra | reverse complement strand
TTTCTGAAATATTACCCACCCCCCCCACCCCCCCCCCCCCCCCCACACACACACACACACACACACACACACACACACACACACACACACACAAAAATGAAAAATACATTAATAAATAAGGAGTGAACAATGTTGATGATTTTCACCGGTCATGTTTCCACAGACAGATCAGCAACAACTCTGTCAGAGTGTGAATGATCATTATGTGACTGATTGTCTTTCTGTCTCCTAACAGATGATGCATTTCTGAGTATTTATCCGGGTAAGACTGAACATTTTTTATCTCCATTTGTTTTCATCACTTATCCCTGTATTCAGCTGTAAGTGTTTGATTCTTTGCCATTCAGAAAAAGCCAAGTTGAACTTCTACATGCTGCTGATGAACGGAGTCCGGGTGGTGTTCACCAAAGCTGTGGGCTTCAGCACCGTCCTCACCATCAGAGGCCTGCTCTTCTGAGAAAAAATTTGATGGAAACTGCAAGACATACATAAATTATTTGCCTTTTTTACATAAACTTCAGCTTAATGGGCATTTAAATCTGTATGGGTATTGTTTAATAGTCATGGATGAAAATTCTGAAAATCTACATTTTACAGATATGTTTTTCTCAGTTGTTAATTGAAAGAGACTATAAAATAGCTAGTTTAAAAAAATCCCCAACATCTGCTTATTTTTTAGTATTTCATCCAGCTTTATTGTTTCATTAATTATGTTATATATTTTTTTCTGTTTTTGCTAAGTCTGTCAAGCTTCTTTTCATTGAATTGTTTCATTTATTTGAAAAACTGAAATAACTTCTGCACCACTGATTGTGTCATTTTTTTATATATAAGCTAAGTTCTATATAATCAAAGCAGTGTTACTGTGTTCACTCTTTACATTGAGTACAACAACCAGTACGATTTATTTTTCATCTTTTATGGTTAATAAATACATATATGGGTCAAAATCTAAGTTTCTGTATTTATAAAGATGACTCTCTTCTGTCTGATGATTTTAATGCTTTATACACTTTTTAATATGCCTTATCAATATTTTCGTTTGTAAAACCTAAAGAATGTCCTGCAGCCATTATTGTACTTTTTTACTTTGCTAATTTAAGTTTTTTTTCTAGTATTTGAAAGTTAACCCTTATCCCCATTCTAAGCAATTTTATGCAACATGATGCCTTTCTAAAATGAGTTAAATGATGTAAAGATATTTCAGTAAAAATTCACATCTAATGTCTTTAGCACAACGGTTTCATCAGTTGAACCCACGTTTTGACAGGAAGTTAGGGTTGGAGATGAAAATCTGACTGAAACCAAACAGCAGCTAAGTTTCATATCAACAGGGTAGGTTTTGGTTAACCTCAGAATGCTCTTTCTTCCTTTCGAACAAACTTTTTTACAAACTATGAAACTATTTTAATTGTAATAAATCAAATTATACAGAAATATTTGTTAAGACTTTTCTACCTAAGGAAACATATTAGATTCATCCATTGTCTTTTCAGAATTCCCTCTTGCAACGACTAGAGACAGAGGAGAGTCACTTGCATAATGTCACCAACTTTGAAGCAATTCTTCATGACATGCATGCATAACACAATGTGGAGAAAACTTCTACCTGTCAGCAAGAATAATCCTCCAGCAGAACCAGACTCAGTGTTCATTGCCTTCTACAAAGACTAGTGGTTCAAGAAGACAGAGCAGACACAAAGGAAACAGAGAAGCACTGATCCAAGAATACTTTGAATGTTAAAAAAGGTAATGACAGACTAACTCCATAGCAGGCTTTGTCCAGAAAAAACACAGTAAAGCAAATGAGCTCTAAGAAAGTTTTGAGGTCAAGAGGATGAAAGAGGCCTCATAGAGGTTTTCACAGTCAAAGCTGAGCCATTAGGAGAATACATTATGTAACAGATTGAGAGAAAGTAGTCTTATTGTCCCCCTGCAGCCTAAACCTATAGCAGCACAAGTAAAGAGATAGCACATGATAACCTGAGACACCCTAACTATAAGCTTCATAAAAACAAAAAACTTTTGCTTTTTGGGAATAAGGATGGAGGAAAAAAATGTGTTGTGTATCTTCAACTTCTAGCAAAAAAAAAGCAATGAAACCAGGACAGATAAAACGGCATCTTATCACCAGGCACTAGGAGTTTAAAGATAAAAAGGTTGAATTTATTTCAGTTAAAAGGGGAGCATTACATGTGGCAGAGAAAACTATTGGTAAACACTGGCCACAAGTCGATGAAAGCAGAGGAGATCACACTTTCCTTAACCAACTTTCAGAGGATATTCAGCATCTTGCTTTAAAAAGTGAAAGGCCTAAGCTTCCTTGACAAGTACAGTTGTTTAAATCACAATCATGGTTGCCTGTTAAACTTTTCCAAAATATGGATGATAAAAATGATGTGCTGCTTAATCACTCAGAGGTGGAACGGTTGTCTTGCAGGAGAGTGTTGCAGAGAGCTTTTGAGCAGCGTCAGAATTCATAAGATGACAAATCGGATTTTGCACATTAATTTCCTGATCCAGGCTTACTTTAGTGTCTTGCAGACAAATTCAACATAGATAATTCCTTAAGCTCTCAATGCAAGGAGACTATACATCAAACTTTGTAGTTATGACATTTCTTTCTCCATTTGCATGATAAAAAAGACAGTTATAGAAAATGTTACCTAAGATTACTTTTTTCATAAGATTGGATTTTTTTTTTCATCGGTACTGAAATTAATTAGTTATTGTGAGAGACCAGACTTAAGCAAAGACAAGTGTGTTTAAAGACTGAACAAATGTTAATTTAATATTATCAGAAAATAATTAACAAGGCTTAAACTTCAGTGCAAAATACTGCGCTTACTAATGTAAATAACATAAATATGAGCCTCAACTGAGGTCAACTGAACAGTAACTAACTCAAACAAAAAAAGAGTCAGTTGCAATAACAATGTCAAGTAGCTAAAATTGTTTTTTTAACAATTGTTTTTTTTTTAAATAAACACAACTGATGACTAACTAGCAAGATTAAATTAACTGAAATAAACAGACAGAACCATGAGGGGTTCCAACTTACTAACAAACATCCCTGCTAATAGATATAGTTACATTTTTAAAGATGACTCCTTACTTACAACAACTGTCTCACTTAGGGCCTATGTAAAAAACAATGCTATAATTATTTATGTTTTATACAATCTGGTTGTTGATATAATTTATTATCAGTAAGCCTTGCAAGCTTATTATGATACAATTTTTCTTCAAACATTACAATGCAAATCTACATTATGGTCATGCATGTAAGAGAAATCTCTGCATTTATTCTCCTTTTGTGTTTAATTCGGACATACAGACAATTTAAAAACTTATAAATATATCTACATATAAATGATAGCAACAGCATAAATCTTCAGAGGCTGTCAACTATAAAAATAAGAGTGTAGAGGTTGCGACTGGAGAATCCTGACAAACCTGTAGACGCCAATAAAAGGCAAGACTGGGTGATTTTAATGATATTTATAATATAGTTTTCGTTAGTCTTAATGGAATAAAAGCACATGATTTAAAAGTGTTTCATAATTCAGCTTGTTTCATTTCATTTCCCCCTCGTGAAGCAAAGACACAATATCAGTGAAGAAGTCTATATTTACACTTAAAAACAGTTCAGTTTGGAAAAGTGAAGATTTTAGAATAATGTTGATGTTTAGTTGAGTCACTCAAACATTCTATTTCAAAAGCATCTCTTTTAAAGGCATAAATAAGTTGTAAAATAATAAAAGTAAAACAGCACAAAAAAAAATCTCATAAAAAAAATAGAAAGATCATTACAAGAGAAAAGACACCGTTTTTATACAGGAAGTTATTTATTTAAATGTGGGGATGCTATATGTGGTTTTGCATATAAAATGAATGACGTTACACTTTAATTGAAGGCTGAGGTGTTTGACTCTCCCTTTTAGGAACTGTGGAAAATTTGCATTTGCAGTATTTAAGGTATTTTTGTCCTACTGTCTGATCTGTTACTTTGTGTGGAGCATTATAGGTATCATCATCAGTTTCAGGAAGATGAAGGCACTGAGTCTTCTTGTGTTTGCTCTCTCTCTGCTCTGTAAGTACTCTTAGATTACAATATTTTTTGTAAGTTGAATGTTAAAAAAGAAAAACTTTTTTTTCACCTTTTAGGCTGTAAATGTCAAAGTATGGAATCCATTCCCTCCGGTGCAGTGGTGAAACACCCTGGAGAGACTCTGAGTCTCTCCTGTAGAGGATCTGGCTTCTCTTTCAGCTGCTGTTGGATGCACTGGATCAGAAAACCTGCAGGAAAACCACTGGAATGGATGGGATTAATTTACACTGATGGGAGTGGAAAACATTTTTCAAACAGTTTTAAGGGAAGAACAGAAATCAGCAGAGACAACAGCAATAACATGGTGTATTTGACACTGTCTAACATACAGCCAAAGGACTCTGCTGTCTATTACTGTGCGAAGGACCCACAGTGTTCAAAATAGGGAAGAAGGTTGAACAAAAACTACATAGAAATGTTTTCATGTTACCTTAGCAGTGTTGACAGAGCAGAAAGGAACCAAAGCTCCATCCAATAAAGTATCTGTGCTGATGTTTTCAAATAATCCCTCCTACTGAGAGGCCCTGATTATTGAAATGACTGTAAAGATAATCATATGAGATTATACTAACTTTCTGTGGAGTGTGAAGGGGTCTGTTAATATTTTTATTAAGAAATTTCTCTGATTGTTATTCCAGTTTTAACATTTTTTTTTCAAATTCCAGAGTTTTGAACAGTTAGCGAATCAAATCCAAACTTTCAGCCGAACATAACAGAAGTATGCTTTTTATCAGATATAATATGAGCAGCTTGAAACCTTTACAATAAGAAAAAGTGAGTGGACACATTGATTTTCTGAGAACAATATTAGAAGTGTCTTGCTTTTGGTTACAGGATCAGAAAATCCCATCAGATATCCCAGAACAGGCAGTATAGCCAGCCCAAACTGACTGTTTGTAATTGATCACTCATTAATTTCCTTCCACAGATCAAGAGCTGATATAGGAGGACAACATGACTCTGCAGGAAAGTCAGTCTTTGATATTAACTGCCATGTCTCTTATCATCTCAACAACCTTAAGCTTAGTTTGGCCACCAGCAAAGGAAATGCTGAACTTGATGAAAAATTCAAACAAGAACGGGAGATCTGATAGATGCCTATGAGATTGGAGCAGAATATTCAACCTGTTATAAAGAAAGAGTAAAAATCACCCCGTACAACATTAAGCCTAATATCTGACACTACCCAGCTTAATGCCAAGTGACTGTTGTGTATGATTGCATCAAGGGAGTACTGTGTTGAAAGAGAATGAAGAAGGTTAGAACTGCAACAAGAATGTTTTCATTATGCCCTTAAGGGGGTAGTGCAGACTAAAAAACAAGATCATGAAGAATGTGAGCATTGACTCTTTAAAAACAATTGTTCAGGTGACGCTTTGTGCACATAATCGCAAAATATGAATGAAACATTTTATTGAACACCAATTCATTATAAGTATTATTGAATGTACGTTAAATTAAAAAAATTAAAATGAAAACAGAAAAAAACATTCAAATCTTTAATTCATAAATTGCCACCACATAAAGTTTATAAGTAAGATAAAGGTTTTAAAAGGGCCTGGAAAATGATATTGTGTTTAACATGAGGAACACACAGACATGAAAATAATAAAAAGCCAGTGGATATCTGTAACTAACTCTGACAGAATCTGGACCGGTATCTAAAAACCCAGAAGACTCCCACAAACTGACCTGTACAGGTTCTGAATTCACATTCAGCAACTACTGGATGCACTGGGTCCGACAGGCTCCTGGGAAAGGATTAGAGTGGGTATCCACTATTCAATTTACAGATATGTATTACCCTCAGTCAGTCAGAAGCAGGTTTACCATCTCCAGAAACAACAATAGACAGCAAGTGTATCTGCAGATGAACAATCTGAAGACAGATGATTCTGCTGTTTATTACTGTGCTAACCCATAATGTTAATGTGTTGTGATAAAAATAAAATAATTTTTAGTTGCTATTAAGGGGCTGATCTCAAGTGATTCAAAATAAGAAGTAATTGCAATAAGTGGGCCTGTTGCGAGTGATCTGGAGAGATTGCTGTGCAATTCTTAAGAGGTGTAAACAGATTCTGGTCTGCCCCTTAAAAGGAGGAGATTGTCTGTTCTACAGTGGCCTTAACATAAAGACAAGGTTTAAAGCCATGGAGATGGAGAAAATAATAATTATCTTTAAAACAATAATGGTAATACTAAATATAGTGCACTTCATAGCATATCCCAAAGAACCAAAAACAAACACAAACAAAAAGATGACTGGTGTACTGTCATGTTTATTCTAATATGAGCATCATATAATATTCCTGTGAAAAACTATTTTTTTTATGAGACATTTCAGATTTGTTTTTCAGTCTGATTATTTTTTAAGGATGACCCAATGCAAAATACATAAATTCAACATCTTTATAAATGATGGAAAACCAACTTATAGTTCCTTCGTTGTTTAAACAACTCACAAAATATGAGTGACGTTATGATGGTCAGGCCAACCTATTTTCTTTGTCTAGTAGGTTTTTCAATGTTTTCCACCATAATTGGAACAGAACATAGACTTTGGGTTAAAACAACACAGATTAATATACATGTGGTTTGAAAAACTGTTTGATATTTCAGCTTCTGATGGTCAGAGACTGACTGAGTGTGAACCGGTGGATCTTGAGAATCCCATATACTGACCCCATTTTGAAAAGAAGAGAAAAAATTAGGTTTATCTCCAGATGAAAAGGTTTACAAGTCAGGATTGTGCCTTTTACTATTTTATTATTTCAATGTAATTACATTAAATTTAATCACCTTAAAGTAAAATTTCTGATCAAAATATTAAAGTCAAAAGTGAAGTATAAATTCAACTCCTTGACAGCCTCTTTATCAATCAACCTTATGCAAACATGAAGACGGAGCTGCAACTTTAGTTAAAACAAATGGGATTTTTTTTTGTCTTAGTTTCCCTGAAATATATAAAAAGTTATTTGTGGTCCAAAATATTACATAACTTAAAATCTATCTTAATATATTTTCTTATTTTCACCAAATGCAAAGAATTATATTTTATAACATAAACTCGCCTGGGGAAGATCCGTGCCAGGGTCCTGGGGAGGAAAGTCCAGCTGATTGTCGAACCTTTGCTTTAGGAGGAGCAGTTTGGTTTTAATCCTGGCCTTGGAAAATGGGACCAACTCTGCACTCTACAGAGTTCTCAAGGGTACTTAGGATTTTGCCCAACCAGTTCACATGGGTTTTGTGGACCACGAGAACCCATTCAACCATGTCCCTTGCGGTGCCCTGTGAGGAGCACTTCAGGAGTACAGAGTCAGGGACCCTTTACTAGGGGATATGCGGTCTCTGTACAAGCAGAGACAGAGTTTGGTGCGCATGCATGTTCGATGCGTGCTTGGCTCCAACAGCACTGCCCTCTGTTACTTGTTCTGATTATAAACTTTATGGACATGATTTCCAGGCACAGCCAAGGGTCAGAGGGGCTCTGGTTTGGAAACCACTGGATCTCATCCCTGCTTATTGCAAATGATATGGTTCTGCTGGCTCCCTCCTGCTAAAACCTTCCATATGCACTGGAGTGGTTTGCAGGCAAGTGTGCCGGGATAAGAATCATCTCCTCCCAGTCCGAGGCCATGGTTCTTGGACATATGTGTTTTGGGTGAAGCGGGCTGCAATGCTACCTTGTGTGGTTATTATTCCCCGAGGCCTGAAGTAATGGAGTCTATCTGCTGTCAGGAAGCTGACATCACATACTGTGCAATGAGTTGTAATCTAGCAACGTGTGGACATTTAGATTCCTGTGCAGAGAGGTGGAAGTTTTGAAGATGGCAGTGTTGTCCATGAAGGATGTCCAAGTGGAGAAACTGAAGTGACCATTGAAGTAAAATAAATGGTGACTGAGTGAATATAGATCGATCTACTTTATTTAACTGGATTTGAGTGTTGAATACTGTTTTCCAATCACACCATGGAGCTAGAACATCATTTAAGTTGGGGCTGTTTTTCTTTGAAAGTCTGCACTTTTGATGATCTCTGTAACTAGTTTGTTTTAGGGCAGTTTAAGAACTCTGTTCCTGGTCACATTGCTATATACATAAAAGTGAAAACTGTTTTCCCAACGTTTAGACTGGCAAATAAGTACGTGTATGCACACAGGGCTGGCCATTAGTACTACTCCTGGGAGGATTCTGGTTACTGGAGAGCGAGAAAATTACATATGGCAGGTCATATGAAGTGGGAGAATGTTGTAGGCAGGGATTAGCACATTATCCATGAGTTAAAGAGGGCAATGTTATCTATTGAGTTGTAGTATTCAGGTCATCTTCTCCAACATACAGGAAGGTCATCTGTAGCATCATTCAGAATCTATATTCTCTGCTCTGGCTTTAAAGCCCTACCCTGATGACAGATCGACAAAACTCAAGGTAAGAAACAAAGCTAATGTATTTGTCGTACTCTTTCACTATGTCCTGCACCCACCAGACCCATGAGGAATATTTAAAATTCAGCTCCTAGATTAAACTGAAAAAATAAAGATATAAAACATGAATGTGTCTGATAGATATAGAAACAACTGCTGCAATGATCCCCATGACTTCTGTTTGACTTATGTCTTTTTATAACTAATGCAGCCAATAAGTTACTTTTGTTTGTTTAACATTATACATGAGGACCAAATGAGCTGAGTTACATTACATTCACAAGCTAGTAAAAATAATTAATAAAGTAAAAGTAAAATGGTTCGATATATTTTTCAAGCATATTTTGCTAAATACAAGAAAAAAAAAATCCTCTCCCATGAAAGAAAATGGTTTGGTACATTCAAATTTGTTTCTCCAGTCACCAGATGAACTCTGCCTATGATTAATATCTGTTGACTTAACTAATCCATAACTGAAAGATCTGGCAATTTTTATGTGGTCTTGTTTCCGGAAAAGTAATCAGACTTGCATATAGTTTGAGCAGAAATAAGCTGTTACCCAACTGGATAAAATTCAGGATTCCGGTTTCTTATTTGTGTACTGGCATCTGTGCTTCAATTTCTTTGATGTTTTCTTTTTAAAAGTTCACTCATCAATTTATTGATTAAGCTAATGTTTGAAATTAAACCAAAGTTAGTTCAAAACAGTTACATCACTTCTGTATGAAAAGAAAATGAGGAAACAACATAAAATAGTATTTTAAAAATAAATACAAAGTCGAGCACAGCATTATATTCAAAAACACTGGGCTCTGTGATCCTCCCTCTAATGCAAATCAGCACCCTCATCAAGGTACTTCTGTCCCCCTGAATATTCTTGCTTCATTTGGAGATAGACGTCTAGTTTTAGGATAATAAATGCACTCAGTCTTGTGTTGCTTGTTATATCTCTGTCATGTAAGATATTCTATTTATTTATTTAGTTGTTACATTTTAAATTGTGTAATAAATTCCACTTTCGTTTTCCTTTCTTCACTCCAGGTTGTACAGGTCAGAGTATGGAATCCATTCCTTCCAGTCCAATCGTGAAAAGGCCTGGAGAGACTTTGAGTCTGTCTTGTAGAGGATCTGGGTTCACTTTTGGTTCCTTTGGCATGAACTGGGTAAAACAACCTGCAGGAAAAGCAGTTGAATGGATGGGATATATTTATACAGATGGAAGTGACACAGATTATTCCAGCAGTTTTCAAGGTAGAATAGAGATCACCAGAGACAACAGCAACAGCATGGTGTATCTGAAACTGTCCAATCTAAGACCGGAGGATTCTGCTGTATATTACTGTGCCAGAAGAGCACAGTGATCCAAGTGTGTGGATAAACTGTACAAAAACTCAACAGAAACTGTTCAAACATTAACCACATAGTGGCGGTGTGGACATGGAACAGCATTACCCTCACTAAATGGAATATGAAGTTACTTTATTACTTGATGTTGTTATTACTCTTGAGAACAAATTAACACCCACTGGTATTTTTACATGATTTCAACTGACTCTTTTTAATAAGTTCTAAATTATTCTACCAATTTCCCTGCCATTAAAATTCTAATGCAGAAAGTATTTATAGATTAGTGTCTCTATATTTTATATGTCTGTCATGATCAGTCTGTCCTTGCGATGTTTTTGAGGTTTCTGTTCTCTGTGCTCCCTGTGTCGTCCTGTTCTTCCCCTGATTGCTCCCAGGTGTGTCCTG
>JAUZNJ010040673.1:0-10286 GCA_034780135.1 Jordanella pulchra | reverse complement strand
ATATGATGAATTTGAGATTTTCATTTGTTGTCATTTGTAATCATCAAAATTAAACGACATAAACATTTGAAATATATTAGTTTGTATGTAATGTATGAATATAATATACAAGTTTCCCTTTTTAAATGGAATTACTGAAATAAATCTACTTTTTCATGGTATTCTAATTTTATGACCAGCACCTGTATAATCAGATTGGTTAAAGGTCTTCTAAGGGAATCCAGCTGAATTCATCGAGTCATTGATTATACATGATTTATTGATGAATCTCAGATAATGTTATTTTGTTTTGGATGGTGGCTAGCATCAAGTCATGGGAGGTGGGCACAAAAACGGAACTTCTGATGACTACTCAATCTGTTTCCTTCCAAATCCACACCCTTACAAGGAAGAACACAGTATCTACCTTTATGAGGAAACAGCCTCTGCTGGGTGACTGTTTTGGGATACAAGGACTTATTCTCTAAGAAAAAAGCTCAACTTGCTGAAACTCGGCTCATTTTTCATCAGCTCATGCATATTTCAGCTCTTAAGACTGTATCCTGTCATCTTCATCTATGGATTTTAAAAGGTCTCTCTCAGCAATTGGCTCAGTTTTTTTTTGTTTAAATCAACTGAGGTGTGACTGATAGATTGTGTTCTGCTGTGCAGCACAAGCATCCAAACATATTTTTTTGCCCTGTCTATACTCTATGGAGACCAAATTAGAGTGTGCTCTCTCCCTGCTCCTGTGAGTAGAGACTAATGCATTTGAAAACTAAATTAAGTTGGTTACCACTAATTTACAAGATAAGGCTAATGAAGAAGAGTTACCTCACAGTCAAGCACAATTATTGAGTCTTCCTTTATGCATAGAGTGATGTTGATCTAACAGCTGAGGACTGCTATAGTGGCACAGTGGATGAGCTAGCAGACTGTAAAACCAATGATGCATTAAAACTTTAACCTTTTCAAGCCATATGAACCCGACAGTTATTCACAAAATGTCACCATAGGGAAGATCTCTAGACCCACATTTGCATGTTCTCTGGCTTGAACAGAAAGGCCAAGCTAAATGATTGAACAGTCTCTCGTTGCAAATCAGCTCTGGTTTTCACCTGCAAATTTTTCCAGGGCACTGGTCACGGATTCATCAAAAGAGGAACCTTATTGTAAAATACAGTGATTTTTCTTGAAAATACTGAAGTCAGTGCTTTATAGTAACACAGTTTGTAGCACTGCTGCCTTGCATCAAGAAGGTCCTGCGTTTGGTCCCTGGCCCAGGGTCTTTCTGTGTTATGTTTGCAAGTTCTCCTTGTGGGTTCTCTTTGGTGAATCCACACAACACTTTTGTTTTTGCTCCCATTTTTGTCTCACAACAAAATGCCACAGATGTCACAAGCATTGAGGAAGCGTGTAATTGGTATGCTGACAGCAGGAATGTCAACCAAATCTTTCGCTCGTGAATTGAATGTTCATTTCTCCACCGTAAGCCGTCTCCAAAGGCGTTTCAGAGAATATCGCAGTACATCCAACCGGCCTCACAACCGCAGACCACGTGTAACCACACCAGCCAGGACCTCCACATCCTGCAGGTTCACCTCCAAGATCGTTTGACACCATGCACTATTCCCCCCCACAAACTGTGCCAGTACTGTTTACATTTTCCTTTTTTCTTCTAATATATTTATTATTTTATTTTTATTTCACGGTAGCTGAAATGGAAGTCCCAAAATCTCATCGTATCCGTTGTAGAATATGATGACAATAAAGGCTTTCTGATTCTGATTCTGACAGTTAGACAGCTGAAACAATTGGTTTGCATAACCAAAGAATTTCTGCACAAACTGTCAGAAACCGTCTCAGGGAAGCTCAACTGCATGCTCGTCGGCCTCATTGGGGTCTTGACCAGTGTATACGACAGCATGTACCAGTTCCCACTAATATCCAGCAACTTCGCACAGCCATTCAAGAGGAGTGGACCAACATTCCACAGGCCACAATTGACAATCTGATAAACTCTATGTGAAGATATGTTGCACTGCATGAGGCAAATGGTGGTCACACCAGCTACTGACTGGTTCTGAGTCCCCAGACCCCCAATAAAGCAAAGAAAAAAGTATATTTTAGATGTCAGATCAGCATCTTGATGTGGCACCCCTTTGAAGTGGGATTATCTCAACAAAGCAGAAGTGCTCACTATCAAACATTTAGAAAGGTTTGTGGACAACATTTAAAGAAAATTGAAACATTGTTTATCCTGAATGAATTTTAGATCTTTGAGTCAATCTCATGGAAAATTGGAGCAAAAACAAAAGTGTTGCATCTATATTTTTGTTGAGTGTAAATAAACTGAACCGAATTGAATTGAATCTGGAATCTGACATTCACTATTTAGAAAGGTGGCAGCAGTGGCTTCTGCTATGGTTCCCTTTCAGTAACACAAGGACTAAAGAAGGGTGTGGGGGAAAGGCCTGTGCTTGTGCTGTAGCAATTGAAACCCTTCCACAGGTTCAAATATGGAAAGTAACAGAATAGCATCCCCTGGTCAAAAGTACAAATCAATGCCACATTAATATCCATCTAATGTTGTCTTTCATTTATATTGTATCATATGACAAAAACACCAGTTGACAGAAATCCACTAGTTCCTCAGAGTTAAATCCCGTCTGCTGATCTAGAGTTGGTTCATTCATGAATGAGTCGTTAAAAAAGCAAATCATGTGAACGATTTATTATTTACAAATCAAATTACTTTTATTAATGGATTTGTTACTTTCTCAGTTTATTCAAAGTCAGGCTAAGGATTTGTGAGTGAAACTTAGGCTTTCTCTGATTCCCACAATGGCATTTGTCACTCCAAGCTAATGGCTAATCTTAGGTTGGATTAACTCAAGGTTTGCCAGGCCAGACTACTTGCTCCACAGAGAACTCCTGTCAATTTGCCAATTAGTGCTTAGAGGAAATGGCAATAATTTACTGATAATTGTGCTGCTCTCACTCCCTTACCAAGTGTATGAATCAAGTGGTCATTCATTTTGTGCTGTGAATAGGGTGGGAACAGGTCATCTCATGAACAAATCATGCCCTTATTCATTTATTATGCCGGAGACATACTATATCAATGAACCTGGATCAACGTAATCTGAAAAAGATCACACAATGGTTTATGTAATAAGATTTTCTCCATTGATTCTAGAAATGTATCCTTCATAAGCAGTACATTTTTATTAGCATGAATATTTTAATATAGTAAAATGTTTTCATTTTTTATGAAGCTGACTGACTTCTAGCAGCCATAATATCAAAATATGTTAAGTGGGTGTCCTTCTAGCATTTAATATCAATTTTAACTGTAAATAAACAGCAGAAAACAATACATTAGCACACTTAGGACCTGATACTCAAAGGTGCCAATATGTGCAATGATATATTTGCGAGTGCAAAAAGTGGGTGTGTTGAGAGTGATCTACAAAGTTTGTTGCACAAACATTAAAATGTGCAAACAGATAAATTGTATTGTGTGTTCTACTGGATGTTTGATGATTTGTTAAATCGAAAAAGAGCAAATAGCTGTTGGAACAAGAAAATGATGCACACTTTCCCCCAAACACTTGTCTCCTTACAGGCTCTTTTGATATTTGTTTTTTATATAAACCTGCCACAATATTTAGGTTCTGTTATTGTTTTCATTTTGATTTAAATGTATACATATTATCTACCAACCCACTGCAAATATGTGCCCACCTGCATACAGTTTTTTTGTGTTATTAATTTTATATATTGTTATTTGTGAGGGGCCAAAATAACTTTACATATGCAATGAATCGCTTTCCATCCTCTGCCGGTTTACTAACATAAAGAGGAATCGGACTGCAACCCTCGTGCAGCCTTCAGTGAGGCACCTGGTGACAAACAGCTGGAAATATCTGCCTTCAGATCTTTTTCAAGAACATTTCTAAAGTTTTAAGTTTTGGTTTGTATGGCTTCAAAACCCTACTTCACCTGATGAAATGTATATTCATGTTTAATGTGGCTAATATGTTCTATCTCTTCATTTAAAAAAGAACCGCCCTAAACTGTGTTACTTACAGAGACAGCAGGGGTCCAACAACTGTTTCCCCTATTTTACATTGACCATAGAAACAAACTTGACAAGAAACACCCATTTATTTACTGAATCAGAGGTACTGTTTGATTTTAAGACACAAGATTTCGTGGAGATGCTAAAAAAATTTGAAGACAAGGGTCTCAGAGTTTAGTTTAACAAGACCTGGATGAAAGTTACATCCAAACATCCTTTAAGACTGTTGGGAAGGTTAGACATTGAAGAACACACTATTTAATGAATGAAAGCAGTGAAAACCTACCATTTTCCACTTTCTGCTTCCTCCAGAAACTGGACCATGCTATTGGTTCCCAGAGTGAGATCCTTTGCTTCACATAACGCATATGTTAGCTGCACTTGGTAACGACTGCTGTCGCCCTGTAGGAAGATATTTCTTTCAAGCACCGGAGGATGCAGAGAGTATGGGCCTCCCAACCACACAAAAGAGTTAAAACCTCATTTCCAGCAAGGTCCAAAATTATTCTTTTTGGCTGCTGTCTGGATTTCATGCTGTCTACTTAAAACATCATGCAACCAGCACTAAAAGTCCAACTGCTAGATCTGCCGATACAATAAATTCCTTACCTCTACTGATAAACAAAGAAGTTGCTTCTTGGCTTTTGTCTGATAAATGTGAGTGAATTCTTTTAAAAGTGTTGATCACTTCAATTTCAAGTATGTTAGAAGAAGGGCACTAATTTTAGAGAAGTCAACACAGATTTATGAAGGTAAAATGCCCTTCATCTGTTTCATTCTCCTTGTTTCTTAAATGTCAAGTGGTCATGAGGAACTAATTCAGCTTTAGCAGGGGCCCAATATTTTAAGCCTGAAAGTGATTTCAAAGAGATGAGAGAAAATTGAATGACAATTGTGGAATAAAGTGATGATTTATTTAAAAGCCATCTTGTTTCAACTCTTCTAGAACAATTCATTATTAGCAACAATTGTTCACAAAGTTTCACAAAGTTAAATGTGAAACAAAAATATTTCTGTACCAGTGTAAGTTCACCGAACTACAGACAATAAGCAAGCCATGTGTGTGTTATGTAATGTTGTTTAACAGTCACATACATTCTTATTGCTGGTTTCATCCTCAGAAGAGTTCGAGGATTCCTCTCCACTGGAGGGAATTGTTTCAAAGTCCTCTGTGTCCATTGAGGGGAGTCTTCTCTGGGTCCAGCCTAGTGACAAAACAACAGACATTATGTTTAGAAAGGATGCACAAGGAATTGCTACCATTGAACAAAGAAACAGTTTCAAAAATGAAAACTATATTTATTAGCAGACTTTTGATCATCCTAAAGACAGAATGTATGAGACACCGAATGTTTTCAGAAATCTTCGACAGTTTAAAAATTTTAAAGTGTCAGGGTCCAGGATTTTTTGTTTGTTTTTCTTTTCTGCCTCGAGATGGAGCCTACGGCTTTGTTTGGAGCGGTTCTTGCACGGCTGTTCCTGATCCGCTCATTAATGGGGTTTATATGCCGCTGATTGGCGACATGACGATGCCTGAGTTTTTGCCTTTTAATGGTAGTAAGTGCCTCTCAGCGTAAAATCGAGAACTCTTTGTGCAAAGGACTAATTTTGATTCCTTGTTTTTCTTCTAAAAAAAACAAGGAATGATTCTTCCAGAGGGCCCAGAGAGATTACTGTGGAAGTCCTCCTCAGTTCAGTTCCAGTGCTTCTTCGATGCTGTGGATTATTACCCACTGGTTGTTGCTCCCAGAGATCACTCCTTCCTGCAAACACTGCTCTCAAACCAAGCTCTCTGCTGGCAGTCAGAAGCATCTACAAGACCCCTTTAGGTATGGTAAGCCTTTTCGCCCTCCAACATGGTTCAGCTCCTTCTACACTCTCTCATCCACCGATCTAAAGTTCTGGAACTTAAGAATTCACTGTGGATGTACAAGGACCTTTTTGGAAAAAAACCCTGACAAGTTCAAACCCTGCTGGACTCACTCTACTTATTGCTACACTATCCTTAAACCCTTTAATAAAACTTGTAAGGTTCTATTGTCCCCTGTGGTGTTCTCGGTTTTGGGCTAAAAATAAAAACCCCATATTATAAGGTGAGCTTTGCTATTTTTCAACTTTTGAGTCAACTCAGCTTAATTAAGTCGACTTGTTAAATACTTAACTTTATGGTGAAGGACCAATTTAAACTTTATTCTCATATTATATTTTAATCTTGCAATGTTATGACCAGTGGTGTGCACAGACTTGCAGATGAAGAGCAGCTGCAGAAAGAAATAAAAGAGCACAATACAAGTACACGTTATTCAACAACTGGGCTACAAGCCTCCACAGTGCACGTAACTGGTGATGGCTTTTATATTATAGACCTAGCATTACACCTTTATTCTTTTAATACTGTGACTTTGTATCATTATATCATTAAATTATTCTTCTGATTAAAGAAAAAATGGCTTAGTATGACTAGTCAGACCAGTTAGACCAGGATGGCCCAAAGCTGTATTGGTAGATTTTAAATTGTTTAATACATGATGATAAATCATATTCAGTGAAGCAGACTTTATGTGCTGTCTAGAAATATTAGTGGCAGAATAAGTCTCGGGTGACTGATTCAGCCAACAACACTATGCTTATTTTTATATTTCTATATAGATGTTGTTTCCCTAATACACTTTTCAGCAGACCCATAATACATTTATGAAAGAACCAAACTTTATGAATGTTTTTTGTGACAAACAAGTATGTGTTCACAGAAAAATAAGACTTGGAGAACTTATTGGAAACTCAAGACAGCCATGACATTATGTTTTTTACAAGTGTATGTAAACTTTTGACCAAAACTGTATGTAACTGAATTCATATTTCTGAAAACAAAACAAAACAAAAAAACATATAAAAACAGCCTGAGAGCATTACATGGACATTACCCTGCCTTTTATCTGTAGGTCGTACAAATCTACACTGCTGCTTTTATACAAATAAACCTCTAAGACACCACACAGGCATCTGTAACGATTCATTATTACATGTAGAATGTGAAACCTAATATTTTTACATGCCTGGCATATGCAAGGCATATGGAAAAGTAGAATGCAAAAAACCTCTTTAGCCTTGACTCTCCCATTCAGCCCCTTTTGGGATATTGTTATAATAATGTAATAATTCTAGTGTTTTATCCAATGTTTGCTTAGATGATTTTTTAAAGAAATGTTAGTTAATACGTGCTTTTATTTTAACTTGTAGTAGATACATTTCTTAATATGCATATATATTCTTGAAAAAAGGAGACGACTTTAAAGTCTGCATCACCGTGAGAAGACCCTGAGAACCTTTTCCTGTGTGCACCAGGGTCATAGGTGTGACTGATTTATTATATAGGCACACTGAGGCTTTGTTTGGAAAGTATCACCAGAGTGGAAGACTGAGGGGGAGAGGAACTGCTCCAGGACCCATATCATGAGACAAGTTCCTGAGGTGAAGGGTTAATGATGGCTGCCCTGGATAAGAAGAAGATCCTGTGTGGAGAGCTTAAGGACAATAAAACTTGAACTAATTAAAGCTGGACTTGTTTTGACCCTGGACGAAAGAGATTCAATTGGTTAACCATATGTTGTAAAATTTGCATCTGTTTCTAAACCCCCATCCTTAGAAGCGTTCTTGTAACAGGGATACACCAACTCTTAATTTTAATAAAATGCGAGGTGGAACTAGATGAACTCAGAATGGAGCAAGGGTCTACTCTGCTCGTTCTCCACCTGCAGGTAAAGACAATGTCTCATTCTTGTGTCCTTTTTCATTTATAGATGTTTAGACTCAAAATATATTACGGTTAAGACAAGGGAATGGGCTATGCTATTTTTTAGGTTAATAACTCCACATACTTAGATTTGACGTAAACATCCTTTAGCCAATTTCAAAGATTGTGAATAAGTCTCAGGACTAACATCAAACTGTTCCAAATAGGCTTGTTACAGTTTAGAGCCTTGAGTATATAAAAAATGCTTTTTCTCTGAAACTGCCAAAGCACAAGACTAACAGAAGTCCTCATAAATGACGGCATCTACAGTTACCTGGCTGGGAGGTTGATCTGGGGACAGCTGCTTTACTACCAGCAACATTAGAAACGCTGCTCGTCATGCTCTGCCGCTTCCCACCTGCAGCCATCGCACCAGGTAGTGTATCTGCAGGGAAGCCAAAGCCTTTATACCAACCTTTTCAAATACAAGATCATTTTACAAAAAAGGAGTGGCTTCAAAATTAAGCTGAAAACAAAAAGACCAGTACTACTCATGCAGGACTCAACATCATAGAAAAACAATACAAAACTGTTAATGATACAATAAGAACCACATGCAACAATAACATCTCATTCATTCTACAATCAATACACATGCAGTGTAAAGCTCACGGATAAAGCTAGAAATGAAAATAAGAAACACCCCCACTGTTACAACATTTACCAAGCCTTTTCTAAACTAACAATTTTTCTTTGTATACCTTCATAACCAAATGGAGTAGGATCACTCTTTATCTCATGTCTCTTGCTCTTAATGCTAGCAGAGAGGGAACCTGGGAAATAAGACGTAAGCAGATACCTTTTCAGAAATTAGCCAGTTGACAAAGAGAGCACCTAATGTTATATATCCTGTTTGTTTTAAATCAAGTATTTATTGTCTATGGAGAAATGGCCACTGATGTAAATGAAGCATCCCTGTACCACAAGGCTTTTTAAACATTTCACAGAGAGACTGTAAAACTGACAGATCTGCCTGATAAACAGAAACATGAGAATGATCAGTAGTAATTCAATGTTGGTAGGACTGTACTTTGCTTATAGGCCTCACATACACTCTATAATTATAAAGAGAAAGAGAGCTGTTGGACATTTTTATGTAAAATGATTTCTTGACTTGAGCAAGAACTTTTTGTGAAACTATATAAAAGTTAACTCTTTCCTTTTTTGAGAATTACCACCACAAGTATCTATGAAGGACCTGGAGAGTCACCGAAAAAGAAAAAAAATATAATTTAAATGCTTATTTTGAAATGGCTAGTTTTCTTTTTTCAGTGACTCTCTAGGTTCAACCTAATATCTACAAAAAAAGTAAAGTTTTTTTTTGTCTTGTTCTGCTCAAATTTTACATGCACTCATAATGGGTAATAATGTTACATTTATTTTAGCTTTTCATAACAACTAACTTTCTTCCAGAAAAGAAACAAATAAGAAAGAAAACATGAATGCAATGAATTAAAAAAATAAACTAGCTGCATAAGCACCTTAGTCCAAGGAACAATCTATAAAATGTTGGTGATAATTCACATCATAATCTGTATGCAGGAATTTTTAAAGGATTCTTTAACATTATTTGGTGGAAAAAGCAGTTCCCCACTAAACCAGAGGGTGGCAGTGGTGACTATTGACAGCTTCAGCATCGGACTCAAAAAAGTGCAGAAGTAAAATACTAAAGACTTTTTGTCTTTACAGGAAAGATGAGTGATGTCTCGATCTGCTGATCAAAGAAGAAAGCAGAGTGAATAAATAAGGTGAGAGCAGAACAAACACTAGAGGCTGCAAAACATGCTGTGCATTATTGAACTTATGAAGGGATTTTAT
This sequence comes from Jordanella pulchra, assembly GCA_034780135.1. NCBI lineage: Eukaryota > Metazoa > Chordata > Actinopteri > Cyprinodontiformes > Cyprinodontidae > Jordanella > Jordanella pulchra. The sequence goes on along the minus strand of JAUZNJ010040673.1, from coordinate 612 downwards.
AGAGTTTTTTGTTTTTTTACCAAAGGCACACCTCATGACAAGGAACAATTAATTAAAATTCGGTAATGATCCAGGTCATGTGCCAGTTTTGGCTACAGGTGTAAGTTATAATATAGAACAAAAGTTGCTGCTTGGTGGAGGTCTGCACTCTCAGGGTGGTTTTCTAGTTTCATTCTAGAAAAAGAACAGTTAAACAGCCTAAAATTAAAATGATAGATCTTGCAGAAGTCTTGCCTTTTAAAATTATGTTTTGTTTTAGCCAGTTTAAGCTGATGACAGTTTAAATCAGTCCATTTAGATCCAGCAGCTTGGCTTGGCTTGGCTGTGATATTACAGATAAACTGAGCAGCTGTTTTACCTACTATATTTTCATGCAATAGAATTTATTTCTGAGTAAGTTTATGTGTCTGTATGTTTTCTTTTTTGTTTTTAATCGCTTAGGGCTGCAAAGTTTAACAATCCACAGTTGTATGATCTGTCATAGCAGGGAACTTGATGGAACCCTCACTCCTGGGATGTTTTCTCTTGTATATCTTGTTGGGATCCGGAGTTTTCTGCCACCTTTTCTCCAGCAGAGCGCGCCGTGGGTCTCCTGGGCTGGAGCCCTCAACG
>JAUZNJ010040672.1:0-10286 GCA_034780135.1 Jordanella pulchra | reverse complement strand
TTTTGCAAATTGCAGTTTTTTTAGATAGAGTTTTGCAAATTGTATTATTTTCAAGTTACATTTTACAAAGCAGTTTAGGTGCGTTCGAGATGTGCGCAGCGCACGCCGGTTTGATGTCTGTCCAACCTGCTCCGGTCTGCATCTGATATCTGGAGCAGGTTAAACCTCGACAGATCAGGACGAGGCCAGCTGTCTGAGCCAGCTTTCCTCCTGGATTGCTTTTTCATATCTCAATTTACAAAATGTGATTTTTGGTTTTGTTTTTTTCAGATTTCTCTTTGCTTGCAAAAATAATGGACCAAAGTTCCCTCCATAAACATCGTGCATGTTTGTTTGACTGTAAAGATGTTTTAGAAGCCAAAGGAGGAGCTTTATAACATCATATTTCACTGTTAAGCTTTGTGTCTGCTGGGTTTCCTCTCAGGGCTCTGCAGAGCGAGAGGCCATTGCTACAGAGGAGATGTCGACTCTGGTAAACTACGTCCAGCCGACCAAGTTCAACTCTTTTGAAGCATCAAAGAGTAAGAGAGCAAAACATAAGGAAACTGCTGCCTTGTGATCTTTGCAGCATAGTGTGAAATGTTGGATCTTTGTACTAACTTTGTAGCATTGCTTTCATTCCATGTTTTTTTCCCCTCGTTATTTTGATACTGGGAAGTCTGGCTCTATTTCAGAATGTAAGATCATCTGCGGCAGTTTGCCCAAAGCTGAGATCTGATGGAGGGAAGTGATGTAACTAAAATAATTGCCCAGAAATGAGCTCCTTCCTGTTGTTTTTCTTTTTCTGTGTCTAGAGGCAGCCCGCTGTTACCACATGTCGTCTTTTGTGGAGACCAAAGCTTTGGAGCACCTCACAAAGTCACCAGTGGAGTTTGTGGAGTATCCTTGGCAACCGGTTACCGCAGTTGCAGAGCCCCATGGCAACCAGTTCTTTACTTTGTTTTCCCTCTTCCTCATTGAATGCATTTTTTCTTCAAATGTCAAAAATGTGTATGACTCACCGAGGAACTTTAGCATTGATTTTTAGTTGAGCTTTGGGTATTTATGTGGGCTTGTGTAGAAGGCACTTCAAACGTTTACAAGTCCCTTCATACATTTGTAATTACCAGAAGTTTTGGAAGAAAAACATGAAAAACAATTGACAAGAAACTTAGTTTATTTATAACCTGAATATAATCATTTATTCTTGTAGCAGAGAATAATTTGTTGTTCCTTAACTGAAGGTAAAGATATAATAAATCCCAGCTGAGTCGTATTTACCCAAAAGGAACCAGAGTGGACTCGTCAAACTTCATGCCTCAGCTGTTCTGGAACGCTGGATGTCAACTTGTGGCCCTTAATTACCAAACTATTGGTAAGGATTGAATAATAGCCTAGAAAATGCTGAACAACAAAGGAGAATTTGAAATTGCAACCATTTAACCTCCCTGGCATATCTATTACAAACAACACCTTCAAACTAATCAGAAAAGCAAAATAAGTTCCTAAGGAGTGTGAAAAAGGAGGCATTGTAGTTTTTGGTTCTGGATCCAAGCCCTCTGAGTTACAGAGGATTTTAAAGAAAGTCTGTATTTCAGCAATCAACCTGGTTCTGAACGTGGCTCCAGGACTACATAACTGAGCAGGGGTTGACGAATGAAGTCCCTTTAACCATGCTGTTCTGTGTTCTATTCCAATCCTATAATCACTCCAAATGAAAGAAGAAGAGTCCCTTGTGATGTTATAAAACTAAAGGAGCTTTGTGTTCCAGATCTTTCCATGCAGCTGAACCTCTTCATGTTTGAGTACAACGGCCGCAGTGGCTACAGACTGAAGCCGGAGTTCATGAGGCGACCAGACAAACACTTTGACCCATTTACAGAAAACACGGTGGACGGCATCGTAGCTAATACTCTCTCTGTGAAGGTAGACCTGAACCATGAAGACGCTTGTTTATGCCTCCATGATATTTCCAATATCCTGCAATTGCTCTTAAAGCCGTTGATAAAGAGAATGGCTTGTGTTTCTCACAGGTCATTTCAGGCCAGTTTCTGACTGAACGGAGGGTGGGTGTGTATGTGGAGGTGGAAATGTTTGGACTTCCTGCAGACACCAGGAGAAAAGCTCTGAAGACCAAAACCTCCCAGAACAACAACGCCGTCAATCCTGTGTGGGACGAGGAGCCCATTGTCTTTAAGAAGGTGAGGGATTGAGTTGAATTAAACGCTTCCTTCAGACAGATAACTTCTCCTTTCCTGCAGGTCATTCTTCCGACTCTCTCCTCTCTGAGAATTGCTGCATTTGAGGAAGGAGGAAAGTTTATTGGCCATCGAATTATTCCGGTGTCTGCCATCAGACCAGGTTTGTAGTTTATGTTTGTACCAAGCTGCAGCAGAATCTTCTTCAAAGCTAAAGAAATTGTTCAGTGCATTAATGTTCTTTTTTCTCTAGCAGTCTGCAATCTCACAGACAGACTTGGCATTTTATTCAGACACTGACAGCCTTCCTGGAAATATCTTGGCTCCCACTGTTTTCAGAATCCCACACATTCAGGTTTCAAATAAATGACGGGTGTTAATTAAAAAATGTTTATTCTTTTGGTGGTTATTAGACTCAATCATAGTAGATTCAGCAGCAAACCTCTAGTGTTGTGTTTATATGTCTCATAACCTCATTTACTTGCCTGATTTTCTTCCTGAAATAGTTCCTTCCTTTATAAACTTTTAGTTTTTTCTATTTCTATGAATTTGATCTGTAATTTTCTATCTATTATTGTTCCAAGCAAGAAACACTGAAATTGGAGAAAAATATCAAATAAAACTTTAAAAAAATTCTTAATAAAAAAGGTTTTTAATAGTAAATTTGCTTTAATGTTGATGTTTTCATTCTTATTTACAGATTGTATATGTTCACATTTTATTTTCTTATTTCTTTTTACATTGAATTTTTTGCATTCTTTTCATAATTGCTTTTATAGATCACACTGATAGTGATCTATAAATCTGCCTGATTAGCAGCGATCAGTTTTAGCCAATCACAGTGAAAACGAAACGGCAGCAGACACCATGACAAACAGGATTTCTGCCTAAATAGTTTATCTTTGATATTCAGATTAGCTTGTGAATCTGAGACATATGATAAATATTTTTGGCTAACATTTCCCCCGCAGGTTATCGTTACATCGGCTTGAGGAATGAGAAAAATCAGCCTCTGATTTTACCTGCTGTGTTCGTCTACATTGAAGTCAAAGACTACGTTCCAGATACGTTTGCAGGTGAAAACTCCTTTCTGGATTCTCTCTGAAACACAACGATGATCCGTTCTTTCTTTATTAAAACTTAGAGTTCTGTTTATCCACCTGCTTAATGAACGAGTTTTGGTTTGATTTTGGAAGATCTTTTGGTCACAGATTCAACATCTTTTTGTTACCATCTTTCAAACATGGTCATGTCAGTTTTTCCTCAGGTTATTTATGTTCCATCCATGTTCCCAGAAAACAGCCAGATTGTTGGAAGAAGTTGCTTCAGGCAACGTTTTTAATTTTGTTCTTTATTCGTAGAAGCATTCTTGACCATTTCTTCTACAAAACCTCATATGCCAACATTTCTGGAGCATCACATCTTAACCATTAGTAGATTTGTTGATATTGATGAAGGCTCCTTTCATTTTTAGAAGAAATATGTGATTGTGGGTTTCGTTTGTTTTAACATTCAAAGATCTTGAAGTTGCCTCCTCAGTTTATTTTTTAATTTATTAATTTGTTTTGTTGTTTTTGGAACAGATTCTGCTGTTTGTAAGGTTTGTATGATAACTATGCAGTGTTCATAAGTAATCCTGTCCTTTAATCAATGTTTAAAATCCAGAGCTCTAAGCAAAAAGGTTCTGAGGTTTTAAGCCATCATTTTCATGCCCTTTGACTCTCACACTTCCCTCTACTTGTGTCTGTTTCCTGGTTTTCCCTCCAGATGTGATCGAGGCTCTGTCCAACCCGATCCGATACGTTAACCTCCTGGAGCAGAGAGCCAAACAGCTGGCTGCTCTGACGCTGGAGGACGGCGAGGAGGAGGCACAGACCGAGGTCGGCTTCTTCCGTTCTGATGGGATCGTTTACCTTCTTTGGTTAAAACCATCCAAGACGAGTTGAACATGTTAAAAATATACGGAAAAACTGCTGTTTGTGACACACAAAGCTCATCAAAAATTATAAATCCTTTGTTATATTTTATACCTGTGCAATGCATGCTGGGTTGTTGATGTAGTTAGGTATGTGGCACATGCCATTTACCCAGAATGCATTGCAGTGTAAACAGCATGTTGATGTCGTATTATTTTATTCAAGCTTATCAAAGCCAAACAGCTCACAGTATTTGACATGAAAAAGAAATATTTCTCAAATAAAATCCCTTCAAGCTCGCTGATAAACTGATGACAAGATTTTTTGTTTCTGATTTCCAGGATGAGACAGAAACTGGAACGGAGCGTAAGAACGAGCTGAAACCAGCTCCCCTGGAAAACGGACTCAGTCCCAGCTCCGGTCCGGCGGGTCACACTCCTGTGGCTACAACGCCAAAAGCCTGTGCAGCCAATCAGCAAGCAGCCACAACAGGTGGGAAAAAACACCTGTTGACAAAATGATTGGCTGAAATCAAAGTCGAATTGTTTCTTTAGGGATAAATGTAATCAGTGATTTTAATGCCTGCCTCGCTTGTTTCTTTTCAATGTTTCATTTGTGGACTTTAGAAGCAGCCAAACCAGCAGCAAAGACTGAGGATCTAGTTTTAAGTGTTTTGATTGGTGAGTTTTTAACATTTCAAATTCTATTAAGTATCATTAATGCACTGAATCCACAGCTGAGTACTTGCACTTAAATGTTTTATGTTATTCTTTTTGTTTTAGACAAACCAAACCTGAGTAAATACAACTGTCAGTTTTCAATTTATGATTTTGTTTTTAAGCTAAAAAAAGAATCTGTCCAGACGAACGTGACTGAGCTAAGCTGAAATGACATCACACAACTAAAAACGTCTATCCTCCACGAGGATGATGTTCCCATTTCAGACCAATGGTTTGAAAAACGGTGAAGGAAGTTCTCAGTCCAAAAATAATCCAACTCTAAGCAGACAAGGTTTTTGGTTTTCTAGCAGCTAAAACCTGCCGATATTAGTCTGATCAGGATGGATCAGGAGGAACCTCAATCAGAGCCTAACTGGTCCATTTCAGAGAGCTGGATGAAACTATTTCTGCTTAGATTCATCCAGTCACACTAAGATGTGAATGGAGTTTTAGTTTGTTTATTGTGTTTTATCCTAAATTCAAAGAGTCTATTTGTGTGATGATGGATTGCTAAAAACTGCATTATTGTGATGATCCATCAACAGATATCCCAGCATGCACCTTAGACGCCCTCCAGCAGTCCAAAGTTTACCAAAAGGAGCAGAGACGTCAGTTTAAGGAGCTGAAGGAGCTGGTCAGGAGACACCAGAAGAAGACCTCCGAGCTCCTCCGAGAGTTTAGCAACAAGTACAAGAAGACGGCGAGGCAGTGCAGCAAGAGCAGGTGCAGAAAGAAAATAGCTTTCAAGGATTACATGAAGAACGTGCTGCAGAAATGAATCACTTTAAAGGAGCAATAAATGATTGAAACATGTAAAAATAAGGATGTCTGTTTAGATGGAAAAGTCTGGGCTCTTTGCAGCTGGAGTGGAAGTAGAGAGAATTCACTTGCCTCACATTTTGTTTTGGTCTATGGACAGAGCTCAACAGCTCCACCTAGTGGTGAAATCTCTTGCTTCTTTAAGCTTTAAAGGGTTTAATAAAAAAAAATGGTATCTGTTAAACTTTATCCCTTTAATTGGGTTATAATAAGTATGGAAAGACTTTGTTCTGTTTGTTGCAAAGAACAACATGTTGTGTGATTGGGAAATGAAAAAAAATAATAATAAAAACATCATTTTAAAGAAAATTTGTAAAAAATGAATCCAGAAATGAAACTTCTCAGTTAAAAAAGTTTTTTTGAGATTAACTTTGCTGTTTTCTCAGATCTTTGTTTTGATTCATTTTTACAGAGTTTATATATTTTTTGGTTGTATTTTTTTACATGCTTCTTTTTCAGATGAAGTTTTGCAAACTAACTGGTGTTGGCCTTTGAAAACCCTAATCAATCAATCTCTAGGGCCAACTTTGCATCACCTTTCATGTTACTTACAGCTTCATGTTGGTTTGTCATATAAAACCCAATAAATCCCCCGAAGATTTCGTATTGAGACAAGTCCCTGCAGCTACAGGTTTCAGGCTAACATGATGTTTCCATTGGTGTGTTTCAGGAGTTTGTGTTCAGAGGGCGAGAAAGACGAGCGTCTCCAGCAGCTGAAAGACGAGCAACAGCAGCAGCTGCTGGCTCTCAGGCAGGAACAGTACTACAGCCAGAAGTATCTGCAGAGAGAACATATTAAGATGGTAAAGACTGACATTGTAGACATTCGAACCAGAGCTTAGTGTCAGACTGATGGCTCAGCATGTTTCCTCCAGCTTACAGAGCGACTGACCAGTCTGGCTGAGGAGAGTCACAATTCCCAGATGAAGAAGCTCAAAGATATCTGTGACAAGTAAGGATATAAACAGAGTAGAAAACTGTTGGTAGCCCATGTTTAATGAAAGCAGAACCAACAACGGTCACAGAAATGACTTGAATCTAAAAAAAGTAAAAACAAATAATTATTATATAAAATCAGCAAATGAAAGCCAGACATTGCTTTTCAACCATGCTTCAACACAAGCACTTTAAATCTATCTATCACTGATCAGCATCACAGGTGTCCACAGTCAGTGGGCCTATATATAGGGCCACAGCTCGTCACTGTGCTGTTTGGGACATGGTGTGCACCACACTCAACATGGACTCCTTGACAAGTCGAGGAGATGAAGGAGAATAAAAATGGTAACAAAAGAGCCCAGAAAAACTTGTAAACATACTTCAAGCTCAGGGAGCATCAGGGTCAGATGACACCATCTGTCACTGTTTGAGCCAAAGTGGACTTAATGGGAGACGACCAAGGAGAACAACATGGATGGAAACATACCATAAAAAAGGAAGATAAACTACAAAACTTCTGGGAGAATGTCCAGATGCACAGCAGACGGGCTGGGATTAAGTTTAATGCAGAGTTTGATTGTAACACAGTATCCTGGCTTTGGCCATCTGCCACGTTACCATGGTTACCATGTTATAGAGCTCTGTTATATAACATGGCTGCTGACCTGCTGTCCTGACCTCTTGTTAGGAACCGTATGCAGTTAGATGCCCTGCAACAGCTTTAAAAGTAACTCCTTCTTCTCCAAAAAGTAACTCAGTTACTTTACAATAAAGGGATTAGTTTCTAGTTGAAGTAAGAAGGAATAAGCTGCAAGTAACAGAATGTGAAAGGTTATTTATTAGGTTAAACTAATGCAGATTTTAAGGTTGTTATTATGTAAAGGCTTTACTCCTGCTTTATAAAAAGTCTGTTGAGTGTTTCCTCCCAGAAGGGCTTTTGGAGCGAGCTTGGTTCCTTTAATGAAGCAAAGAACACCGTTAAAGTGGAAATATAAAATGTAAAAAAGATTCTTTTTTGTCCTTTTTCAAATCATTTTTATTTTTGAGAAATTTTCTTTACAAATTCTATATTTTCAGATTTAATTTTTGAAAAACTTTTTTACAGATGATATATTTAATTTTTCCAAATTCTTGTCAAACTGTATTTTACAGATTACGTTCTCTTCACTTTAAGCCCAATGCAAACACCTGCTCTTAACTGAACAATAAAAATGTTGCTGACGTGTAGCAGATTAATAGAAATGCATCTTCACTCCTCAAAAATAAAATAAAAATAAAATTCAAATGCTAAAATTTGGGGAAAGAAGATTTAAACGTTTTTTTTCAAATTTCCATTTTTAAAAGGTGGTCTTTGCTTTCAACAATAATGGAATTAATCTAACTCCATAAACTTTACACCAAGATTCAGTGCACCACCAAGTGGAGCAGTTTGTGCTGCACTTAGGTTTGGAAAGCAGCAGAAATCCACCTTATCGTGAACCGGGGTTGGAGTTTAATCTGCACCACCTCACTGTCAGCTGACATGTTTCTTCCTGCTGCTGCAGGGAGAAGAAGGAGCTGAAGAGGCAGATGGATCGACGGAGAACTGAGAAGATCAACCAAGCCAAGACCAAAGAGAAACATCTGGCCGACGAGTACGATCTATACAGAGAAAAGCAGCCTTCGTTTCCTCCTCCTTACTGTGTATTTAACTATGTAGCAGCGGAATTAACAATCTAGCTGGAAACTAGTTGAGGTCCAATCATCTTTCTCTGTCTCAGGGAGAAGATTGAGATCAACAAGTCTTACGTCAATGAGGTTGTGCAAAATATCAAGCGGGTGAGCAGCGGCAGAGAAGCCTGCCTTCCAGGAATTTATTACTGACCTTTTAGTCACTGAACATGACTGAGTGGATGTGATGTCATTTATCCTCAGCTTGAGGAAACTCAAACCAAACGTCAAGATCAGCTGGTGGAGCAACACAACGACCTGCTGCAGGAGATCCAGGACCAGAAACCAAAGGTAACATCCAGTTTTCATCATGAAACCTCTGCCACTGTCCATCTCAGCCCTTCGCCTTTGGGATTTTATTGAAATCTATTGAGATTAAGCTAAGATTTTATTAGATGACACAAAATAGATTTGTGCATAATTTAGTAGCTGAAGAAAAATGTGTTGTTTTTTTTTTTCTACATTTTCAACAAATAGAAATGCAAAAACATAATGCATGTACTGGTGTTACGTCTCTGCTTCTCTGATCTGCCTGGGCTTCACGGCAGAAGTAAGCTAATATTCTTACGATCATGGATGAGGAGACAGTGGCGTCGGATGCAGGAGTTAACCCTGCTATTGAAGGGTTGGTGGATCCTGCTCTGGCATTCAGTGTTGTTGTTCACCCCCACTGACTACTGATGGTGGTCAGAGGGTCTGCTGGCGCCAGCTTAGGGCAGCTTCGCTTCTGCCAGTGTGCCCCAGGGCAGCTGTGGCTACAATGAAGCTTTCCACTGTGATTGTTCTTCTGACTGAATCAAAGCGCTTTAGAAGTAACGGCCATTGTCATTTCATCTCCACAGCAGTTCTGTGAAGAACACAGGATTGTGTCAGAGAGCAAAAAGCACCATTTAAGACCAAGACCGTCTAACTTTAGAATGTACAGTTCAATTCAGTTTATATCTATAGCTCCAAATCACAACATGTCATCTCAAGGCTCTTTACAAAGTCAGTTCAATCAAATCACACAGTCAGATTAGTTCAGAGTTTTCTATCTAAGGAAAACCAGCTGATTGCATCGAATCATTGACTCGACAGCAATCCCTCACACTAAGTGTATGTAGCAACAGTGGAGAGGAAAAACTCCCTTTGAACAGGAAGAAACCTCCAGCAGAACCAGAACCAGGCTTAGTGTGAGCGGCCATCTGCTGAGGAAGACTGGGGTTCAAACATTTAAGTTGAGGCATCAGAAGACAAGAACTTTTATGTCATCATTTTATGTCACTGATCTGTTTGAGATCTAACTTTGTTGTTAACATCAGTTGCTTCCAGGTCAATCGGTCACCCTACTGCCATTAGAGATGTGGTCGTTCTTTATTGGTTTAATCCTGGAAAAGCTTTGTTCTGCAGATGCAGAACTGTTGGCAGTTGGTTTTTGTCTATAATGTTTACCAGTGTTGTTTTTGTAACTGTTTACATTCCACCTCCTGGTGTCGCCAACACTGTGTGTGATGTCATCAGTTTCATTGTTGCTGAGTCACATTGTCACAATGCAAATGGTTCTTCAGCTGCAGGCAGCCGTGGAGGCAGAGTTCCAAGAGAAGTTCCAGCGTTTGCCCGGTGAAATCCGAGACTTCCTGCAGGACAGGAAGCTGGAGGGCAGAGGTCACAGCAAGTCCCGACCATCGACTCCTCACGAAACTCTTTCAGAGGAGGACTGAGATGCAAAACAAAAGATGGAGGAATGATTCAGATAACGAAATGTTTAACAGAGGGTGGAACCTCGCTGATATATTTATAAAGACTGTTATTAATTTTCTTTTTAATGAAACAAAAACAACTTTGACCATTTTTTAAATTCTTTAAAGCATGCTCTGTGTTGTACTTCAACATTTAATCAAATGTCATTCGGTTTTAGGTTCTAACAACAAACTGACATCTTACGGCATGATCAATCACTCTATCTATCTATCTATCTATCTATCTATCTATCTATCTATCTATCTATCTATCTATCTATCTATCTA